>CAIGRS010018386.1:0-23033 GCA_903798395.1 Fraxinus floribunda
TTAACCAAACATACTTTTAGGTTTAAAAAGTTGCTTTTAAACTACTTTCCCAACCAATGTTCGCCAAAAAGTACAAGTTTTAGTTCAAAAACTAATCTTTTTATCAGTCTTTACTTACGTTTTAGATACTTTTACTTCTAAATGGTGAAATTTTTGTGGAGAATTTCCTGAGAGGTTGAATATCAAATATTTAGTTTACATTTTCTGATATATGTGCGGACTTTTGGTACATTGAAATCAAATGACTGTACAAGGGCTTTTGTCTTGGTTTTGCTTTTTGCACGGTCTGTCTTCCTCCATTAATCTTCTTAAGCATATTAATTTTTTAACGAACCCTTCCATGGTTCAGTACCGAGTCACCATTGTTTTCTTTACATGCAGCTTTGATAACAATCCTCGTCTGGAAGGACCCGAATTGCAAGGACTTGCTGGTTATGATACCTACTGCTCGTAAGAAAACTATGAATAGATGCAGAAAGTTGCAGCTATTTCTTGTTCTAAATGGCGTATTTCTTCTTACATATGAAGTTGTGTGTTGTACCTTAAGATGCATATTATGTTACCCGTATGAATTATTGTCTATGTAGGTTGTTATTAATGCTTATCATGGTTATTTATGGAAAAATTGTCTCTGTATTTCGCAATTGACGAAACAATCAACAAGATAAAAACTTCATTTGTGCAGCCCTATATGAACATGTACGGTCCTATGTAAACATGTGGCAAGATCGTCTATTCAAATCGCTACACTCAATTTCAAACTATTCAAACTATGACACCTTAAACCACCTCTTGGGGAAAAGAGAAATGAAGTGGGTGGACGGGCCATCTCAACGTTCTCAGAATTGTAAATTGAGTAGTTTGAAGTTTGATGTATCATGATTTGAGTGGACATTTCTATCAGTGTGCATATAGGATTGTCTGTCCCACCTAGTGGTGTCAATTGAGCAAAGTGGCTCTTCGGCTCGTGAAAAAACGAGCCACAAGCTTTTGACGAGCCCAAGCATGCTTGCTCGCGTTTTTGACGAGTGGCTTGTTGATTTTTTTTTTATTTTAATTAAGTTTTAGAACATGTATAGTGAAAAGAAAAATTAAAAAAGCCGAGCATGCGAGCCGAAGCTCTGCTCGGATCGCGAGCCACAAGCTCGTGCTTATACTCGACCCGACCCATTGCCATCACTAGTCCCACCGAAGTACAATTGAAGAGTTCCTCACCTTTGTAGCAAGCACACCGTACATTCTTGAATTCTGCAACAAAATGAAGCGCACAATGTTTCATTAGCATTCACAAAATCTTGGCATGCTCAGGAGGGATGAGAGAAACTCGAATAATAAGAAAGGCATACACTGACAGAAGTAATGTATGCCAAAAAATAAAAAAAAAACACTCACTCCAACTGTAACTTTTACATCAACAAATCCAGTATATTAAAATAAGGTCCCCACATATTTTAAGAACACTTGCCTCGAATAATAAGTTTATGATCAAATTTGCAGTATACAACAATGTTGAAAGGCAGAAACAAGCTTCAAAACTGCCCACAAAAGAAAAACAAACACAACCCGAAGAAGGAAAATCTCGCCACGCTGAAGAACTCCAAGAAATAAATAAAAACACATTCTTGAAGGAAGTCACCATCTCAATATTCATTTGAAGCAACACGAACAAAAACCCAATACCGTCAAGGAAAACACAAAAAAAGGGACATGAAACACCATTTTCTTCCCAATCTTCTTCGCTTTCTTACTCTCTGTCAGAATCGCTTGAACTTGAGTCAGAACTCGAGCTTGAGCTTGACCTCGACTTTTGGGATTCTCTCTCCTTGTCTTTAACAGGTGTAGTTGAACTTGTGTTTTTAGGTGTTTCAACTTCTGGGTCAGGATCTTCAGCAGAAACCGTGTTCATTTCTTTTACACCATCTTCTTTAATACTTGATTCTGCTTCGGCATACTCATCTGACAAACTTACTTCATACACCTTGAATTTAGCCGATCCATCTTCAGAATTCGGCTTCAACTGTTTCTCCAAATCAATAACTTCCGAAGGCATTGTTTCCACAGCATGCAATTCTGAAGTGGTCCCTTGCATGTTTCTGGAATTCATCACATGCGGAGCATCGGCAACAGAATTGGGTAGGGTACTTTGCTGAACAATACTATCATGGACTTGGGTATGGACCAATGTGACATCTTCAGTCGATGTAACATCCAGAATTGGCAGTTCAATCTTGGTGTTCGTCAATATTCCATCCTCTGAACACTCAACTTTAGTTTCTTCGACTATCAGATCAGTATTGGGTAGCTGAACAACTACAGGCTTCTCAATTTCTCTCTCGTCTATTTGTTTAAATGCCAAATCAATATCTTCAAATGTTTGTGTTTCAACTTCATCTTGATGGGGCATCTCAGGCTCTGCAACCATGACTTCAGTTTCCACCGATGTTGATTTATACTTCTTATACATATATTCAATATCTTCAACGGATTGCACTTCAACTACAGGCATACTAGAATTATTTTCTTCAGAATTCAAATTGTCTTTGCTTTCCTTTGGAGGAAGTGGTTCTTCTTCGAATGATTTTGGATGAATAGAGTTTTGGACATCCCTTGCAACAAATTCCCTATTTGATGAATCATTATGTTCAATTGTGCCAGTAGCCTCATGTGGTGAAGACAAGCTTTCTCCGGAAGAATCTACATGTCCCTTGAACTTGTTGAAGCTTGATTGACACTGGTTGACATTGAAGTCACCAACTGCATCCAATTCTGATAGCAGTCCATCAATTTCCTCTATCTCGCCCGTGTCTTCAACCATAATCTGTTCATTGACACGAGAACTAATTACTTCAGCTGGAAAATTGCAATTATCTAATGCCAGAATTGTATCACTATTTCCCACTTCACCACTGGCGCTCGTATTTGAAATTGATAAACTTGCTGCTGTTTTCATTTCACGAGCCTCCAATTGAGGGGAAATAACATTTGACGAAATTTCAGAATCTAGCTCCTTAACGTCTGGGATGCTCGAGCTGTCTTTAGTTCTTGCTTCCTCAATTGACTGGACCAAGGTATGAGGTGCCTCCTGTATCATTTCAGACAAGATCTTTAGTTTTTTCGTGCAGCCTAGCATGGCCATGCAGTGCACCATCATAATACAGCAATTACACAACAGATTAGAATAGCACGTGGAAACAGCAGAAATGCCAGATCAGAGAACTGAAACAATAATCGATTTCTTATACTACAACTCTCTCTCTCTCTGAAAGATCAAATTAAAATTAAAATACTGTTCCTTTCACATCAAGTGCAGGCTGATTTCTCGAAACTGTGCAAAGAAAATATTACTGCCAATACATTCAATAAATATTGTTGTGTTTTAGAAGGAAAACCAATCTCAGGATTCTAGTAGTTAGAAAAATAATGCCTGTCATAATGGTAACCGGTGGTCTCAAGAATATAAGATATATGAACTAGAAAGCACAAATCCAGATGTGGTTCACACATTCCATTTATGAGGTCAAGTTCAATCATCATAATCGATGTCATAACATCCATGAGAAAATAAAATTAACCTCTATAACCAAATATAGCTAATAAACTGGAACAATAGATAAATGGTTGCCATAAAGAGAGCTAAAAAGCTCTAACAGAGTCCGAAACCTTTATATTTTTCTTCCATTACCAAAAGCAAAGTAGAATGAGCAAACACCAAAGTTAAATAATTCCGTCACTTTTCAACCATCATTAGGCACGTATACGGTATACCATATAGGCTTCAGTCAAGAATTTAGAGAATGAAGCTACATATATCACAATGCACAGCCAATATCACTTATACCCACTCTCCCTTCCAGTCTAACTTTCTTCTTTTCTTTCATAAATCCTGTCCACAATCCATTCTGCGAAGGCATCTGCATACACAATTCTTCCAGAGAACTAGCTTCAAGAATAACAACGAAATCCTTTCATTTCTCCTTACCAGAGTGACAAATTATTATTTTCATGCTTTCTTGTTTTTGTTAAATCACTGATCTAAAAGAATTGACATTGCATAAGGGATATATGCATAGCTTGAGAAAATCATCTGCAGTCTACGTCTATATTATTAGAAAACTTGGCACATTAACACATAAAGATCTGATGTGACATGTGCATAAGATGCAGTTTTTTATTATTTCTTAGGATGAAGGTACTATTTTTGAGGAGAACTTTTCCTTACATGAAGATGTATTGATATCCACATTGGAGCAGCATTCACAATATCCTAATCTTGTTGGTCATATGGTGTCAAACATTCTTCGTAATTTAGGTGAATGTGTATTTCGTCATGATGTTCATGGTGTATCCTCACTTCTAAGGGCCAAAATCACCCTCCTAGGAATTGTCTCCATGACTACACCCTTCTCAGATTTGTTAGCTAGAACACACTGGTTGCACCATGTTTTTAAGTTCACGAAGAGCGTAGCTTCCATATAAGGGAAGTTAAATATAGTTACCAGTGTTAATTATCATTTCTGTTGCAGAAATTGACAGCATTGTACTGCAAATAGATCGAGCTTATTTCAAGAAGACTTAGATTTACAATAAACACCAACCCCAAAAGGAATGAAGGTGCTGCAAATTTCATAACCCTAGAATGGTTTGTACACACCCTTTAAATTCGTTTTTCTGTAATTGATGCCCAGTTGGGAAGACTGACTCGTCCTAGAATCCAGAAATTTTCAACCCTTTTGACCACTACACCCAATTCCAGAATCAGTTACCTTAACACAAGACATCTTCAAAATCATAGTGATGCAGAACCCAACACAGAAAATTATACAGAAGTAGAGAAGTAAGAGATAAAATAATAGAGAGAGAGAGACAGAAAGAGGTAAGAATAAGATCAGAATTCAGGAAAGAATATTTCACAATATAAATATTCAATAATTAGTAGTTTATTCCTTTCATCACAAATTCGAAATCCTAGATACTCGACCAAGAATCTCAATTTAAGGAGACTTCTAATAAACTACAAACTTATCAAAATATTGAAACTAATCTAATTCAATCTAAACAAGCACAATTTAATCATAGTAATCTTCGACTAGATCTCTTCACTCCTTAGAATTTCCATTTCTTCCAGCTGAGACAACTTGACTCCGATGAGTTAGATAATAAAGAGCTTCCCAGAAAGACAAGCTTTTTGGAAAATCAATCTAAAAAAAACATAATTAAAAGTAGTCTTCGACTAAATTTCTTAGTCCATAGAATATCAATCACACGCGTCAACTATCAATTCATTTCACCCCTTTTTCTGGGTTAGTGGTTGGTTTGTGCAAGCAGTGGTCGGATGGGAGCTTCACTCCATATTTTTATAAGGCCATTAAGCATCGCTCAAGATACAAGATGGTGTTCTTCTGCCAAACAGAACAGACTATTCTTGGAAGAGAAAATTAAATGAAATAGAAAATCAACATCCCAAACCATACATCCACATTTTCTTTACAGAGCAGGACCTAAACATGTTTACCTTTTAAATTATGGGCCATATTTGGTACGGATTAAAATCAAATTTTAATCTAAGTCAAAGTCAAACAATCAATATTAACCACATCTTTCGTGGGTCCCACAGCTTTTCAACCACACATTTCAAAAACTTCTATCACAATCTACTAAAAATCTAATTTTAATTCCCACCAAACACCCTCGTGGTTTCATTTTCATCTTTCACAAGCTGTTTACTTCAGAGCATTAAACAAATAACATCCTCGGAACATAGGTGTAATATATGTCAAACATATTAACACACACACTCATTTACGTGCCCATGCTACTAAATATTTGGAAGAATATTAAAAAAATGTTAGAGCACAAGTCTCACTCAAGTGTAACAACATGTTAGTAATCAAGACACCTTTTTCCATTATGCAATGAAGATGTTGAATATCTAATTATACAAGCAAGTGCAAGTAGACACTTATGGCAGGTTTGGTAGGAAGACATAGTGCCACTGTTTGGCCCCCATTTGTCTCCAAACTCACTTTCAACCATGCGTTCTCCCAATAAAATAATTTTGCGCATGGATCCATAACTTTTCCCTATTTTTTAACCACATTCTCCAAAAAAAAATCACTTTTCACAAATCTATTGTGAAAAGATCTCTACCAAACGGGGGCTGTACATCATTAAGGGAAGAAACAAAAGCTAATTTGGTTCATTATATTATCAACTTCTGTCCAATTCTACAAAGAAACATGTACTTTAGATGAACTGTTTAATACGAAGTCACTGAAATTAGAGTTTTTTGACTCATGCTTGCGAACCAATTTGTAAGAAGACAGCATAATTAGTAATTATTTAGGCAAATGTAGAGTGGAATTAATACCAGGCTGTTTGACCCGGCCCTTGCTAGCTTGGTTCTGGACATTGGAACATTGCTCCCACAAAGTTTCCATTTAGCTTATTATATAAATTGAACAAATCCCCATTTTATTCATGGAAACCAATAGGGACTGGTTTATAAATTATATCAGGCACTCATACAGTGAATTGTACAGCTCTTCCTGTACATTAGAAGCAATAATATTTTCATGCCTTGAACAACAAAAAACGAGGAAATAGTAGTTTGACATACCTGCTCATTCATTGGTTTATCCGTGAAATCCAGTTCGTCATCAAAGTGAGAAATTGATTTTTCCTCAGAATAATGTGAAGAAATCAGCTTCTCTTCTGCTTCATTGTGAAAAACCGCATCAAATTTCACATCAGAATCAGATGATGGGACATGGTCCTGAGCAGACCGAACAGTTTCTTCCTTGTCAAATGAACCTTCGTCAGACAATTCAAGCGTGAAAGGAGGTGTACTGAGTTGAGTAACTGAGGCTTGCTCAGAAATCAAAGAACGCTTTTCGTCCTCCGATTGACCCAAGATTTTATCTGCAGATGACTTGAAAGTCTGCTCTGCAACACGGTGGACCATGACGTGAATATCGCCATTGAAACTTGATACTTCACCTTGTGCATGCTGATAACTACTGTGTTGATAAGAAATATTTTCTTCCATTGAAGCTCTAGCAGACGTTTCTACATGAATTTGGCCAACTCCAGTGAAATCAGAGTCCATAATATCATGCTCTCTTATATCCATAAGATTCTTTGTCCCTGCTTCATTTTTATCTACTGGATGCAGCTTTGAGAATTCGGTCAACATCTCAACGTTACAAGAACTGTCCTCCATTTCATGACAACTCCCTTCAGATTCTCTTTCAATAAAAGAAACACTCCGCTTAACCAACTCAGGCATCAAACCAAGTTCAGACTCTACATGCACATCAGAGGACAAAGAAAGGTTTTTTCTACATGCTTGGGGGCTTGAATCATAAACAGGATCCTTGTATGGATTCTCATCAACTGATGTACTAGAAATATTGAGATCAGCACTTTCTAATGAAGGTTGAGTTAAAATGTCCTGCCCTTTGGGAAAAGTGCCTCTCCTTTCCTCCAATGTCAACAAATTGTCAGCTCCTTTCTCATTAAAGATCCTTTCACTCACTTCTGACAATGATGAAGAGCTTGAACTACTATTATATCTCTGTTCAGCAGCTTCTACAGATGAATGAAATTCAGTTGCTTGGAATACCTCTGATCCAGCTACATTTCCTTCTTCATAATGATTTTCCAAGTCTCCTAATTGAATATCAAGCTCATCAACGTCGGCATCTCTCTTTTCAACTTGGTCTAACTCCAAGGATTCTACTTCTTCAGAAGATTGGCTTCCATGTCCAACATACTCGGAAACATCCTCAATTTTGGAGATCGACTCTGGTTCCTGAGGTATAACTTCTTCAACACTGTCTTCATTCTCGGAAATCAGCTCCATCTCCTGAGATATGACCTCTTTAATGACATCTTCTGTCTTGGAAATCACCTCTGGTTCCTCAGAAATATCTTCTTCTGCCAGCTTTCTGTCTTCCAGATCCCCGACCGAACCAGTAGATTCTGTTTCAGGAACAGAACTCACCTTCGAGTCACTAAGTTCACTTGATTGTCGCTGAAATTGTGAAAAGCTTGTTCCTTCTGAAACCATCCCTTCCGGCACAAAATATGGCCTTAATTTGATATCCCGATTCTCTTGCCTATTTGGAGCAAAAATTGAGTGTCCCACATTAAAACTCTCGTGCCTACGGAAAGCCGGTTCCTTTGGTTGAAACGCCATAAACTCCTCTTTGAAATCATCGCCTATAAGATCTGGCTTCTCTTCACTTGAGTCGTAAGGAATATCAAAAGGATTTCGCCTTGGTAATAAAATAGATGGAGCAGAACCAGGAATTGGAGGTAGCCCAGAACTATCATGAGGGAGGTCAAATGGGTTATGCCTTCTTGTTGAAATTGGTGCAATGTTGAATTGAAGATCAGCACTTTCTAAGTCTATCAAGTCCCTTTCCGGCAACATACTCATATTGTTCTTTGCTCTCCTCCTTGCAATTAAATTTTCTAACCGCTGATTCCTTTCAAGCTCAGAGCTTCCCAGATCCATCAGATTCTTTTGATCCTCTTCCGTCCATGTAATAGCAGATTTTGTCTGCTCCTCTTTGTCCCCTTGTGCGTCTTCTTCATTGTCATCATCAGCAACTTCTAGGTTATGATTTTCGGTTTCATCATCTGACTCATGACTGCCAGTACTGGATTTTGGACAACGTTCTGATGCTGCATCAGATCCATCATGGGACAAATGAACAGGTTGCGGAGCATCTACGTCCAAAAGTGGGTGAAGCTCATCAAGCATCGGAATTATGTCAGTCATTGAAGCATCTGGAGAGGAACTCTCAGTCGTATCAGACTCAGAACCTAAAGCCTCATCCTCTTCTCTCTCTTCCTCCTCAACTTCTTCTATTCTTGTCCAAGGTGACTGAGGAGGAGAATCCAGAGAATCTACATTAACCCTCTCCGAATCAAAAGAATCTGCTTGTGATTTATCGTCATCTGACTCAAGAGGTTCATCATTCGGAATAGAAGAATACTGATACTCCATAAGTTTCTCAGTACCAAGTTTCTTTTTTTTCAATTCTCTCTCCTGATCACGTCCCACATCACTCGACTCTCTTTGTGCTTCCTCAATTATCTTATTCTCCCATTCACTTTCCTGAGACCTTTCTTCAATCAATGGTACAGTATCATTAAAACTATCATCTCCATCAACCTCACTAGTTTTACCAGCTTCCGGAGTCAATTGATCCGTCAACTTCTCTGCTGCATCCCTTCTTATATCATCGTATCTCTCAATAGAGTAGCTTTTATTTCTCTCAACAACAGTAGAATTTTCGGACAACCCAGTTTTCAAAGATACAATCCCATGGGTTGTTTTCTCTTCTCTTTCAATTTCAGGTATATTTGGTTGCCCAAAACTTAAAAGGGTTCCAAGTAAAACAGCAGTGCAAACAAGAATCGGAGACACAGACATGAACAATGAAAACGCAAAAGGAAATGATCTGTGCAGAAATATCAAGAAACACAAAAAACCCACAAGGAAAGGATGACTGCAAACTGATCTAAAACACCCTCTGATTGTACAGATCATAACTTTTCTCATTTTAACTCCAGTTTCCGACAATTCAACAGCCATTTTCTGAATTCCTATTCTCAATAAGTAATTCTTACTTTCAAATCTGCTACAATGATAAAATTCAGAAACAAACCAATTAAATTTCCATCAGATCGGTCATTCACTTCCTCAAAAACAATAAACAATTAAAAATTTATACTAATCTAGAACTCACCTCACACAAATCAATTGAAATGAGAATCTAAATATCAGACTATGACTCAATCAGCACCTGAAAAGCCCAAAAACAGAGGAATATTAGACTTCCCAGAAGGTGAAAAATTCATCGTCGACAAAAAAGTTAAGAATTTTATAACAATTGGAAAGAATTCAACTTTACCGACTCAGAATACAGATCAATATCCCAAAATTGAAGTGTAGAATAAAAAAAATCCTTTACTTCATATAAATACAATCTTTCGAACTTTTTCCTTTTCCTTTTTACCTCAACTACAGCTATAATTGCAGTGTTTTGTACGAGTTTTTAGTATTGAATTGTAAAAAGCGAAATAGGATACCCAAAAGAATAGAAAAATAATTTGAAAATAAAAGAGAAAAAAAAAAATTTTAAAGTTGGGATCTTTCTTTTTCAATCTCAACTTTGAGTTCTGTTATTCAAAGGTGAATATTATTAAAAACGAATTGTGTTTAACGAAAAATTTCAATTGAGGTCATCTAGTTTACACATTTGTTCCGTGCTAGTCACTTCAACTTTATTTTAATTCAATTTGATCATTTTTTTTTTCAATTTAACGATCTCGCTATTGTAGCTATGAAGCTGACAGAATTGGTGATTTGACCAACAAAATTCACATTTCAACGCATAATTGACAACACAATTTACTTTCTAAAAAGTAAAGATTGCATGTTTTTTAAAGGGCAAACATTCATTGCCACTAGCCTTTGTTTGGGTTTCTTATAATTTTTTTAAAATAATATATTTCAAAAAATAAATAATGAATAAGTAAATAATACTTGTATGTCATCTAAAACGTGTAATTAAAATTGATATTTGAATTAAAGAAATAACATTTAGTAAAAGAAAATGAAATCCAAACAAAGGACAATACAAAAAAATAAGAAATAAGAAAATGGATCACTCGACTAGCTATGTCCCATTTTTAACTGATCAGATCACATATTTTGCCTATCAGATCCCAAACTCCTTCAATTTTGATGAGATTCACGTGCGAAAAATAATCAAATTGAAAATGAAAAAATAAGTTAAGTTTGGTGATCAATTTTTATTTTAAAAGTTAAGTGGCCAATATGAAATAAAAACATTAAGTTAGATGACCTGCAATCAAAAGTTCGCCTTTTCTAATAAATACTATTATTTTACTCTAATGATACAGAAGCAATGGTAATCTGCATGGTAATGATGAATTTGATCCGTTGATTCATCATTTACGATTGTATTAGATGGATGACATTGTTTTGATTCGAAAGAAATCCATCAGACGGCTGGGATTCGAGATCACAGCCCATGATACACGAGGCCCAGAGAATTTTTCATAATAATGTAAAAAGAAAAAAAGAATTTTTTTTTATGCAAATCTTATTTAGCCCTGTTCGGTATATATTAAAATTTTCATTTTCATTTTTTTACTCATTTTCAACCACACATTCTTCAATAATATAATATTTTCCATCACATCAATAACTTTTCCTTCTTTTTCAACCACACATTCTCCTTCACATCAACTAAAAAAATGCATTCTCTTGAAAATAATGTGCACCAAACAGGGGCTAAAATAATAATAATAATAAAATCAACCATATTTAGCCTCTGTTTGGTATACATTAAAATTTTCATTCTCATTCTTCTACTCATTTTCAACCACACATTCTTCAATAATATAATATTTTCCATCACATCAATAACTTTTTTTTTTCAACCACACATTTTTCATCAATCTACTATTCTAGAATACATTCTTCCAAAATAATGTGGATCAAACACACCCTTATTTGTAGACGAACTTAGCATGCTTTGGAAACGAAAATCATTCAATGGGGCTCCGAATTTTGAGAACTTTTTATTCACCTATGACGTTGGAGGGTTGATTAAGGGTCTGCTGACTAAATTACATTGATTCATGACTTTGTTTCGACAAGAACACTATGTTTGTTATGTAACCTTTAAATCACTAGTCTACATGTAGATTTTTTCGGAAACCAGAGATAAATCTAACTAGAATCTTTGTTTTCTTGCTACCATTATGCTAGATTATGGAACAATTTTTTCAATCGAAACGAAAGTCTTAACCTAGTTCTTCTAGTGTTGCATTTAGTCCCACCACTGCGTTTAGTCGAACAAATGAGTTGTTAAATAACACAGATTATTTTCATGTATATGTCTGATTTATAAATGTTAATTTCTACCAAAAGTTTAGAAGTAAGAAAATATTTAAAAATGTTAAGTTAGAAGTAAGAAAATATTTAAAAAATAAAAAAACCAATGTAGATCAAGAAGGGTATAACCCCCTATTTGGTACACATTAAAATTCTCATTCTTCTACTCATTTTCAACCACACATTCTTTAATAAAATAATATTTTTCATCACATCAATAACTTTTTTTTTTTTCAACCACACATTTTTCATCAATCTACTATTCTAGAATACATTCTTTCAAAATAACGTGGATCAAACACACCCTTATTTGTAGACGAACTTAATCACAAAAATACCTACTAGCATGCTTTGGAAACGAAAATCATTCAATGGGGCTCCGAATTTTGAGAACCTTTTATTCACCTATGACGTTGGAGGGTTGATTAAGGGTCTGCTGACTAAATTACATTGATTCATGACTTTGTTTCGACAAGAACACTATGTTTGTTATGTAACCTTTAAATCACTAGTCTAGATTTTTTCGGAAACCAGAGATAAATCTAACTAGAATCTTTGTTTTCTTGCTACCATTATGCTAGATTATGGAACAATTTTTTCAATCGAAACGAAAGTCTCAACCTAGTTCTTCTAGTGTTGCATTTAGTCCCACCACTGCGTTTAGTCGAACAAATGAGTTGTTAAATAACACAGATTATTTTCATGTATATGTCTGATTTAAAAATGTTAATTTCTACCAAAAGTTTAGAAGTAAGAAAATATTTAAAAATGTTAATTTAGAAGTCTGATTTAAAAATGTTAATAATCTTCATTCTTTTATAAATTTTACCAAAAGTTGTTTAAATGTTAATTTCTACCTTGCAATTTTAAAGCTTAGCCAAACATGGTCTAAATGCATTTCCAAGTCTCTGAAAGCTCGCTGACTAAACCTCGCACATTTAAGCAAAAATGAATGAAAATGCATTGATGGTTACAGTGATTTTCGTTAGATTCTTGCACGATCTGGCTAGGTTACCCAGCAGCAACATGATCAAAACTTTTCTTCAACTGGAAATCATTGCATAGAATTTCATTAAATCTAGGGTTCGGAGTTCAAGCACATTTTCAAACACTTGTCTGGATGAGTGCTGTACAATATTTGACAATTGTTGTGCTTCCACTGTGATTTCAAATCTCTTGACATGCATTAAAAAGAAGTATGATAAAAGATACACCATTCAGATTACTGTTGATTTGTTGCAGATTTTATTAAATGCAAATATTGATTTGTGAATAATTAGATGGCAAAAAGATACACTTAGGTTTGCTCAGATACAAGAAATTTGAGTAACCAGAAAATTGAAAAAAAAATGTCAAAAAATGAAAAATTTGACGAGGAATAAGAAAAGAATAGCCATATCAATCTACAGAAAAACTACGAGTAAGAGTCAGTCATACATAGCTTACATTCGAAGTTCTCCATGGGGAAAAGGACGACAACAGTTAGAAAGGAATTCTCAATTTGAATAAAACTATTTGTACCGACATGTTAGTGAGGCCCGTGTGAATAAAAAACTTCCAAAAATGTGGCCCCCACACCCTATTGTGAGCGTAGGTAAAAAGATTAGTCCTTCAAGTTGAAGTTACTATCTTAACGAGATCACCCTTTTTCTTTTGCTTTCTGTAAATAAATGCTAATTTCTGAACTTGTGTCCTTGTGAGACATAGAGAAGCTTCCTTCATAGTTACCTAGAGTGCAAATTACAAGGAAATCTTGCCAAAGTTTTCTTGGCGACCCCTCAGGCCTCAACTATTCACAAGAGAAGTTGGTACATTTGGAGGAGTTGAAGTATCTAGGCATAAACCCCAGCATTGACAACCCAAGGAGAGAGAGCTCCTCAACGCTTTCGACGATGAGAAATCATGATATGCTTCTGATAATGCTTCTATCATTTGTTATACGTTAATAAGAAACCACAGTTCACGACAGTGGGCAAACAATCCCCAATTATGATCTTCCGGTTGCAACTTAAATATCAGCATTTTCAACCAAGAACCAACATTACTCTACTACAGAAATAAAATGACCAAAAAGAAAGAAACTGCATTTCAAGTTTTTGGCTGTAGAAAGCCAAAAGATGCATCAATTCAATGATACCGTCAAAGAAACTGCATTTGCGCACACTCTCAAAAGATTCTCCTAGATCTCTCCAAATGAAAAGACAGGTGAAACAAGGAAATTAGCATCTTTCTAAATCCGTCAGTTTTCTTTAAGAGCATAATCAAAAAGAAGAAGCCGCAGGAATTAAACCTAACAATCGAATAGTAGAAACAAATTTCTGTGTTATTTGCACTATATAGTATGGAGTTACATGTAAAGTAACATAATTTTCAAGATCAAAGCCATCAATAATGAACCGAGCCTGAGAATACACAAGAATTCAATGTTGTAGCAATACAAGAATCTGTTGAAGTTGTCCGGGGCAATTACTCTCTTGTCAAAAAAGATGATCCATATCCTTAAGGTCGTGTGTAATGTCACAATCAGTAAAATTCATTTGTGCCACAGAATGAAGCAGCAAGGATTAGAACATCACCAAACTAGTAGAAGTCCCAACAACAAACGGTTCCATTAGCAGTCTTGTCAAAAAGTAAAACACGATCCCCAAACAAATCGAAATAGGAAGAGCAGGCAACGCATGACGACAAACTGCCAACAATATGAGAGTACATCCAAGTCCCGATATAATCGCGAGATAACAAGCATAAACAGTCATCAAATCATACATCGCCGCCCTACCTACCAACACACTATAGAATATAAAATCCCCAAGGCCAAGCTTCAATCCCCTAAAACCTCCAGCAACATCCTCCCTCTGGCTCTCATTCTCTCGGGATGCTCTGTTATTAGTACTATTACCCTCGAAAATGCCAGCAGTATCATTGTTTCTCCTCTCACTTGGGGACGATAGCCTTTCCATTGAACTACTACCACCAATCAAAGGAGAACTCTCTCCTACATCCTCTCTCACCACTTCAATCTCATTACTTTCATTTTCCAACACATTGATTCTGGACTCCTCATTTCCATTATTATCTTCGTTCCTCAAAACCGTCTGCAACTCAACTTCAACACTATTACTTCCACTATCATCTCCCATAACCCCACCAACCAAAAGCCCCAAACTGGAACCCCTAATGCCCGACCTTCCCATATCAGCAGTCGGTCTCGCCTCGTATATCAAAGCTGGCAACTCCTCATCCCGACTAGATGCCAACTCCACCAACAATTTCAATGGCCCACCAGGAGCCAAAACTGCCACCAAATCATAAATAGCCAACGCCACCAACAAAACCCAAGTAGTCCATTCAGGTAACTTGGTAAACCACGCCGCCACAATAATCCCCAAAGCCACCATATAACTCTGCTTCAACACAATCGGCCCACCACTCGACAAAACACACAGAGTACCCACAATCGTAAAATTAAAATGCAAAACACAGAACGTAACAACATCGACAGGAAAATTAAAATGCTGAATCAGTGAAAGCAGAACGGACCCTCCCATCGAAGAAAACACGGCAAAGGCGGAGAAGCGCGTGTAATACACGAGAAATTTAGTAAAGTTGTAGTAGTAAAGGAGAACAAGAAGGAAAGTCACAAGAGCTATTAGGATAACGAAAACGGCGGCGTTTAAGAGGGAACCCTCAAGTTTCTGGGAGGTGGAATCGGTGGGGGACTCCATGTATACTAGATTTGCGGCGGTCCTGATGGTGGTGGCAGTGGCGGGATTGTAGAGGGAGTAGACAAGGAGGACAACGAGGAACATACAGATGGAAACTGGTGACATTACGCCTATGATTTCTTGGCCGATTGACTCTAGGATGCTGTCGCCGGGCTCCATTTTGTTAGGGTTTTGCTATTGGGATTAAGGTAGGATAGGGCAGGGCAGGGTGGTGGAGTTGGGGAAGAAAGAGAAATGGAGCGAGAGAATTCTGATCGAGGGTTGTTTGGTTAGTTTATGATTATGACTATTTGAAATTAGTACGTTTCAGCCACATTATTTTGAAAGAATATATTTTGAAATAGTAGATTGATGCCTTGATGGAGAATGTGTGGTTGAAAAAGAAGGAAAAATTATTGATGTGATAAAAAATATTATTTTATTGAAGATTGTGTGATTGAAAATGAATAGAAGAATGATAATGAGAATTTTAATTTCTACCAAACGAGGGCTAAATAAAAGTGGATTCTTGCAAGTGACGAAACCTTTTGCCGAGTAACGATGATATAAAATAAATTTAAATATTTAAATTGATCGAAAATCCCTCCAATAGAGTGAAAAAATGAAAAATGAAAATAGCATATTTTGACAAAAAAAGTGAAAAAATAATAATTTAAATTTAAAACTTCTCATTAAAGGAAAAATTGAATTTAGATCCAAACTGAAATGTAAATGAAAATGTAAAAATAATTTTGGAGATTTCATTTTCCACCATCATTGAAAATCTTTTAAGTCGAAGTGTTTAGAGACTTACATTTCTCCAAACTAAGTCAAAAGTTGAAGTTATAGTTGAAGTGTGACGGATGTTAGCTCCGTGCACCTTTAAAGAAAATTCAATTTTGCCGAATTTGCATTGGAGATAGTGGGACAATTAACTCCGACGGCTAGCTCACAAAAGTATCTCTATAACAAGAGACTCGAGGCTTACAAGAAAAAAAAAAATAACTACCAAATGAAGCCTATGTTAGTACAAATACTTTAAAACTCATTTTTATCAAACTAACCAGATTCTTCAAATGAAATAATTTATAATTTTGCACGTTCCCTACACTATACTACAAATTATTCCAAAAAATGAAAAAAAAAAAATAAAAAAAAATCACTTTCACAAAATCTATTCTAAAAAAATCTACATCAAACACTCCCTTAAGTTATTCATGATTGTGAACGTGCACACACAGGCAATAGCGAGTGCTGAAGCCATCACACAGAGACAGGAAGACAAGATTCACAAGAGGAAACTAGGGATGGATACAGACACTGCTACCATTATAAGAAGAGTATCTCAGGGCCATAATTTGAAATTGACAAATCCGATACAAGCTGAAGCTGTTGTTGTTGCCGCGACATTTACACAGTCGGAATAGTAAGCTAATAATAATAATAATACAAACCTAGGGAGTTCGACTGGTACATAAAACAAGTTTCTACACCAAATGCAATAATTTTCAAAGCCACGCAAAGAATGCCAACGCCAGAGAAATAAAGAACTCTTGTCAGTTTGGAGTCCACGAAGAGAAGCAAGATCAGCTAGAAAAATAAACAAGTAGAATCCTATGCAAAAGGATTTCCTCCAACTGATGCAACAGGGCCTTGTGCAGGGACATTCCTGCAAGAATACCAAACAAATGATTGTGGATGATAATAATTTTATCCTTAGTGTACAAAAGCAATTACTTGAATTCAGAACCCAGTTAGTAAAGATATTTATGCTTACGAATTTTAAAAGTTGATCATTCGAAAGCCATCTCATCGCCAATATTACAAACTTTTCTTTTTTATTAAATTTTTTATTTTCATCCTGTTACATCTGAAAAGTCGGAACAGTTTGCAGGTAGGTCAAATTTCAGTGTAGAATTCCCGCCCTCTCACATGTGTCCTTCTCCGCCCACACTTTACAGGAACAGCTTAATGCATTCAGCAATTTGCTCACCCCAACTAATTTTCTTTCCTGATCTTCTCTTAGTTTGAATTTCTGTCATCCTGCAGTTTAATTCTATATCTATAGATCTATATTTTATTTTGTTTCTGCAACCAAAGTCGAGCCATATTAACAGAATTCACGAAACTGATAGTATGCACCAACCATCCAGAGTTTGGTGGCCATCAATATTAACAACAAAATAACTGTAGACACTAAGCATCCAAGTAAAAATCTCGACAATCTAATTTCTTAATTTCCCAGGATTTGGAAAAATTAGGACAGTTTGTTTGAAATTTTATAACAGAATTTACGAGAGCAAATAATCAATTAAACCACGCCCCCATTACAATGAGAAACTGAACTTTTTGCTGTAAATGTTCATCAGCCCATTGTGAATCAAATGCACTCAACAATAATATCGTAAATCACTCAATTGCCTACCACGAAGCTTTATGAAGCTTCAACAACAAGGCCAACCATGAAAGAAACAGATTATAACATAAATGTAATGAACAAACATACAATCAGTCGATAGGGAAAAAAAGACAGAAAAGGAAAGAAAGAGAACATACGGTATCTGGTTGCTTGGTGCTTGTCCTATAAATCCCAAAGAGCCTGCAAGGTAAACCATAGTCAGAAAGGACACACAATGATACATGAAGAATTATTTTCTTGTAGAAGATGATAGTCATTCGAAAATGAAATACCAATGGGAGGGTCAAATGTCACTCCACCAGGAACATAGGATGTAACTGGATTTTGGGGAAACCAAGATTGAGTCATGCCACCAACAAAAGAAGTTGGTATATTGCTATTTGGCAGTGCCGATTGCAAAGAGCTCATGTCCCAGAACTGAGACTAAACATGCATCATCAAAATTAGAAATTATTCCCATGAATATCAATAATGATCTTTAACTACAAAAAAATCCATGCTTTGTGATCTGATCAATTAATACAAGACAATTGTTTAAAAGAAACCCATCAGTATCACACTCAGTTCTGATTAACCATGGCATCACACAACTAAGAGAGTTCCAGTTAAATGCAACTTAAAGAATGAAGAGAAGAATGCAAATGCCTCTCCACACACTACATACCTTACCCTTGAAAATATATAGGTCAAACGGATGCTAGGCAACTAATGTAACAGAATAAAGCATCTAGAAGACTAGATCCAACTTTTTTCAAGTAACCACGTATGTGCAATTAATGAGTTCGTATTCAACTAAATCAAGGAAGCATGGACATCTCATGCGGCTCACAAGTCTGTGTCTGGATGTCTCGGACACAGTATACCACCAAACACCAGACAAGTGTGACATGTTCAATAACATTAACATGTGCTTCTTTCTAATGTGAAAATAAAAAGGGTTGTGATGTGTTACCACTACTTAAAGAGTAAAAACCTATTTTGGGAGCATGAGCATGCTGCATCATTTTTATTATCATAATTGTCAAAAGTCAATATTCACTATAAATGATGAAGACAAAATTTACAACCCAGACATAATTTTAAGTCAATTTAATCCAATAACCAGGTTTTCCTATCTGTGGCAAGAGGGGATTTAGAGACTGGGTTATGCGGTTTACAAATTCGACCGATAGGTTTTTTCAGTTAGACCAGTAAAAAGATGAATCAATTGTGCACTTTTAAAAGATCGTTAGGAAGTTGCAGCTTTAAAAGGTAAACAATACTGAAGGCTCTAATCAGTAGATTTTCTACTGATTTGTTAGTAAAGGAACTTTATATTAATCGGCATTATAGCAGTGCACCACACATACAAAGATCATAGGATTTATCCGTCTAACAAAGGTATATGCCCTCCAAAAGGATTTACAATATGATCTAGTTAGCAGCTCTATATTGAAAATGTAAGAAATAATCAAAATCACACTTAGTCATGTATAGATCAACCATGATTGAATAAACATGGAAAGCATCAATAATGCAGCAAAGTCAGTGCTTAGTTTTGTGGCCCACATGAGAAACATTAATCCCACTCCTTTCTTTACTAATAAAAAACATGCACTCCATTCCACTTATACCTAGATCTTGAGGGAAAGTCATTAAGCAAATCACAAAGAATAGACAGCAAACAAGCCATACCATATTACTAGAGTCCACGTCATAATCATCGGGAAGATCAAATGGATTGGAAGACTTGTGATTTGACAGATTGGATTGTACTCCATCCTATTAACAGAGTTGAAACTCATCATAAATGAAAGAAGTGAACACTGATTTAAATAAAAGTAGTGGTCAGTGCAAGAAGGCTCAACCGGAGTAATAGAACAAACCACTGAAGGAACTGTATGGAAATCACGCGACAACACACTGGCATGTGATGATATATTAGATGAAGGGGGTCCACTATTGTTTGCAGTTCTTTGAAATAAATCATTACCCAGAGCCTACAACAATAAAAGATTGCAATTGAGTACAAAAAGAGCAACATATTCATCCGCATTAACAGGAAGATATTGCAACCTCGTATGTATTAAATCCAATATACTGATTAGCATCTGAAGTATGGAGGGTTGCATCTGGTTCACTACTTTTGACAGTGTTCTCAATTGACTGTTCACCTTTGTAATCTTCGAACGCATTCCACGACTGCACAACATTAATATTATATAATTCCATATACTTAGAAATCATTGACAATAAACAGAATCAATTACATGTTCCTCTGTTTGTAATTGTCTCGCCAAGGCCAAACTTATTTATCTTATTGTAAACATACACAGAAAGAATAGTGCTTACTTGAATGTTTGCTACTTTTGGGGTTGCTTCAAAATTTTGTGCACCTTCATGCCATAAAGTAGACATGTCTGGAGAAGGCCGATGATCAGAAGAATCCTGAGATGATGTCTTATGCATAAGTGATTGTGAATCTATGTTTCCTAGCAAACTCCTGTCAGAAGATGGTACTATGGCAGGGGTAGAATTTTCAATTCCCAGTGATGATGTGTTCTGAGGCATGTCAAACGTTGCCCATCCTTCATTTTTTGACGCTGCCTCAAAGATTTTTCCATTGGAACCTGCAGAGAATTGCTGCTGAGGCATCTCAGCAAATAAGTCTAAAGAAGAAGATGGAAGAATTTGAGATGGTTGATGTGAAATGAAAGTTGGAACTGAAGGAATTGAAGATTGCTGGATCAAATCAACAGATTGAGCTGGAGATGACTCTGGAAATTGAGCCATAGAATCTGCTGGAGTTGCAGAAGTAACATTTTGTGGTGCAAAGGGTGCACTGAAAAGATCCAAGCCATCAAAGTTCCCAGATACTGAACGCTGTGGTTGAGAAGGAAAAGACGACAACTTGTTATGGGAAGTCTCAGCATATTGTTCAGATTCTGAGGAAATTTCCAGCAAGTTAAAAGAATTTACGGATGTGAAAGACATGGAATTGCTATCAAATGATCCAAAGCTTCCTGAAGATACAGTTCTCTGGATTTAACGTTATTATAGAGTCAGTAAATTAGCTAGAACAGTAAATGACAGGTAAAAATAACTAGCCAACAAATAGATACCCAGTCAACATATGAACTAGAGATGAGAACTCAGCTAAACAAAACCATATCTGTTACCCGGATTAATGAAAATGACAACGTTTTGCTGTTGCAGCATTGTTAAGCAAAAAATTATCGCGTTTCTCAAAAATTCTCAATTATTAATGACTAAAATGTTTTAATTTCATAACCAACCACAATTAGAAACCTACATCTTATTTTTTTTACAAATAACAAGTATAAAATATATTAATAATGCACCAAGGGAGGCACAATTCATGTAGAAAAATCAACAAGTCATCTTTCTATCACTAGTAATGGTGTACACCAACCAGAAACTCTAAATAAGAGTTCTAATAACGTCGATCCATTCCTAAACTAAATGAGGGCAAACAAAGAAACAAATACAAATTTAAGATCATTTTCAACCACAACTTGTACGCTGGAATTCAACCCCTGTTTGGCCCCCTTTATTCGAAATTTTAATGGTTGGAATATTTTTTTTTTTTAAATGTGTGGTTAAAGAAGAAAAAGTTTTGGGATTACATGTAATATTATTTTATTGGAGAATGTGTTGTTGATAAGAAAAGAGAGAAAAATGAAATATAATTTTAATGGGGCCAAAATAAAAAAACACAATTTAACATCACTTGGAAGATCGAGTCAGGGAATTTAATAAGATGGTAAGGATACTTGTACAGAGGAAACTTCAAATTTTAGTGACAAGTTTTGAGAATTTTCATTTTCACCTTTTTCCTTTGCCTACTCTTTGTTTTCTTTTCTTACGGAAGGAGAAACTTTGGCTTGCTATTTATTCCTCAATTGGCATTACTATCCTAGATTATTTAATAGTCAGAAAGAAATGCACAAATTCTTCAAATTTTGCAAGCATGCAGGAATAAGAGAGCAAAGAACTCCATAATCAAGGATATTAATACAGACAAGTACCAGAATACCAATACTGGCAGAAAAGGTCCATGGAACTCCTTGTTTTACCAGATGGCATATAGAAATGAGAGAAACCTGACCTGTGGATGCAACATTCTTCCACCATCTCTTTTGGTGTATGCATCTGCATGGTTGGAAACTGTATGATGCCTTGCAACTTCACTTGAACTATCTTTTGACGCTGCACTAAAGGGGCTTCCAATGTCTTTCTGAGAGGAAGGTGATAGCATATCAGACCCCAATGAGTAGCCACCATTTGAAACAGAGTAGTCTGAAGCTCTGGGATTAGATCCTTCATTTGCAAACCTGTCCTCATATACATGATCACTAGCACGGCCAGGACTCAAGAAACTAGATAGCTTTACTCCGTACAGGCCTCGATCTGACCCAGGCTTTCTAGTGAGTCCAGGAGCGTGTTTCCCATAGCGTCGTTCTTCATACTGAAAATCATACGGTGGACTTTGTGAAAAAGAATGGTATGAACTTGCTCGCCTTGTCTCATCTTCCTGGCCTTTTGCATTCTGAAAAATCAGAATATCATCTTAATTTAGCCTTTATTAAAGGTTGCCTGGAAATAATTGTGATGGGTAAATCAAAAGAAGTAAACTCAAGAACCGTCTTTTCCGGAACCTCTATAGGATTACATTGGTTGAGGAACCTAACCTGTGTATCTCTTGGAGGTCTGTCAGATGACTTATCCAGGACATATTTTTTATCTACATATACATTCTTAATGAACTCACGAACTTTGTCAACATTGCTGCAAGAGAAAGACATAGTTAAGATTCCAGTTTAGCAATTCACTGGTACTTCCGATCATAAAATAGATCTTGCACCTATTATCAGGAAGTCTCTGACTTTGCGGATCCCAGGCTGTTAAATATATCTCTCTGGCACGCTGAGTGGGCAATTCCTTGTAAGCAAATAGGAGAAAAAAGCTGTCT
>CAIGRS010018395.1:0-13475 GCA_903798395.1 Fraxinus floribunda
AGGGATCCAACATCAAATCGGGCACCTTGTTCTCCCAGATTAGAGGGTACTTGAAGCTGTGTGCTTCGAAAAGGGTCAATGAGATCGAGTTTCGGAGTCCGGAGATTCAAATCAAGTCGAAGACACATTCTAGTGACTGCGTCGACGTGTGGCCCGTCGATTACGCCACTAATCAGTTGACGTTGAATAGATGTTTGAGCACCGTGGACCGTAGATGTGTTAGCGTCGACTCCATTCGAGCTTTGCCCGGATTGTGTTATAGCGATGTGTCACGTCGCTCAATCGTTAGAGTCGAAATTAGGAAGAGTTTCGACGGTTCTCATAACGACGATCCTGAAGTGAAATCGGATGACAGCGTTAGTCAGATATCCGGCATTAGACGCGATGAGACTTTAGTCGGATCAAGCGTGCTGAAATACGCCGATCTTGTAGATTTGTTAACCATAGTCATGGATAAGGGTAGGGAACATGTAATTAAGTCCGAAAAGGACAGGAGCAAATCATAGATGTAATAAATTTCATTGTTCGTGAAATTTACATATACTGATTACACAAAACTGTATGCAGTAATTTATTTAATACGCGATAATGGTTTTGCAATGAAAACAGTTATGACGGCCGCTGGAACCGTCTTCCTTGGAAGGAAAGTAGTCCATTAAAATTTCAGTTTTCCATACTGGAGTTCCTCCAATATTCTGCAGTCTTCCTCTTCGAAGAAGAATGTCTCTTCCAAACTTGCGATGAATTGATGTATAGTCACATAAATCTCTCTTCTTCTCAAATTATTAATAATTTAATCGATTATGTGCCTCACCGCGATGTGCATGTTCGCGTTTAAGTCTTCCAGGAAAAAGCAGAACATGGCATAGTCCGGACACCAGAATGGATATATTAACCTCACCAGCTGTTTAGCACGATTGTATAGTGCTGCCCTTTCGATGTAGTCCTCCCAGTAGAATGATTTTATGTGGTATTTTATATCATCCGGAAGGATGTTGTATATATCTCCAAAATACAATCCTTGATTCATTTTTGCTATCGGATTTAAGTAAATTGTTTGTTTGTTTAAAATGTCATTGCGGGATCTAAATTTATAGTGGACAAATACTTGAATTTGAATAAGATTCACATTGCTTTGTGATTTATGAAGGAAGAATCTTATGTCTTTAAGTCTAATCACGTATTGCACATATTCAAATTCGAAATAAAAATATTCTATCGAAAAGTTGTACCATGCTGTTGCTTGCATAGCAAGATGTAATGAACGGATCCAAGCCTAATAAATGTAAATGGTCACTATTGACCATAATGTATTTGGCCCAATGGGCGTAATTAGACTTCGATGTGTAGGAGGCCCAACAATATTAACCGGCCCATATACTTTGTGTACTGATATTCTTTCGACGTTTGCGACCGTCCGTTTGGAATTCTCCGTCTTCGACGTAAATTCCTCCCTTTGCTATGTAGTCGGCGACGTCGTTCGCCGACCTTGCACTCTGCACGTTTGGATGGTATACCTCTCATGTACTCTGGTTGACTATGTCGAAGAACCTACTATTTCGACATTTATAATTCCCTGATAATTGAATTAGACAGTGGAGGTGCTGTGCACCGTCCGTGTGCGACTCCTCGCATACTCTTATGAAACCCCAATTGATCGGATAATCGAGAGATTTTAACTCAATTAAGACGATGTCCTTTGATATCGGACACCTGTCATACGTCAAGAAGTAGTTCTTGGCGTTTATTAAGAAACACATTGAAGATTGGGAAGACATTAGAGATTTGAAAATTTTGGGGATTTTACACAGTACCAATTGATGTGTACATTGTCCGGGGCCTCCACAAAATCCATATTAATTGGGGATTGGTGACAATCTCATATAAGGTCCTTAATTACTGTTCTAATATCTTACATCACTACTGATGTCATCATAAAATTTGAATTTTCCCTCCCTACAGTACCCTAGTTTGAATATCTTTATTTTCAATAGGCCCGCAGGGGCTTTATCTCGGGTCCATACCACGGGTCCATGTTTTGATTTCTTTTGCTATTTTTTTGGGTACTTTCTATTCAAGAAGCTAGTCTCTTGTCCTGTTCATGTAAAAGCTCCTTTATATTGAGAAAAAAAAAAAAAAGAAAGAATGAACTTGAGTGTTGTGTGAAATCAATGAGGTTTATGTATTTTGTGCTATTACTTATTATTTATTAATCAATGAATCAATGTTCAATTCATATGAAAAAAGAAATTAGGATGACAATTTGGTGGTTACATGGAGAAAGATCTTTTTACAAAAATTAAGAATGAGGCAATATTACAACGTTTTCAAAATTTGAGACCCTGTAGAATGTAGTTATCTAAGTTTACAGTTACAGAGTAAATTATCGTATATTTTTTTAGAATTTCGGGTAGTATTGAATTATATTTTCATATATATATAATTTTTACGTTATAGTGCATTTACATATATATTGAATAATTTTTTAATATTATTTAATCAAATTGTAATAAACGATCGTTGATTGTCGAAAGTCAACGGTCAATGGTCAAAGTCTCCGCCCTAGTTGAATTGAAATGCTAGATTCGCCCCTGCTTCTAATCGAAAACGGAAAGATCTTGCTCATCTTAAAAATTCGAGTTCGTAATCGAGACAATGGCCCTAAAGTAAATGCAACATAGCGTACAATGTTTTTCCATTACGTTCACCCTCTAAAGCAAAAAGTTAAACCACCTCTTTAATCTGTTACATCAAATACTAAAAATTAACTTAAAACAAGTTGCTAAAAATAATAAGAAAAACCAAAGAAGAGAAATGCTCATCACATTCAATAGGCTTCTTGGGATCAAAACCCAAGTTTGTTCCAAACTTTGTTGCACTGGTGCTAATGCTCGATATTTGATTGATTTACGACGTAGGTACATGTATTATGAACGAAGCACAAAAAAATTTCAATCAAGTACAATATTTGCATGGCTCGTCTCTGCTATTGATCGTGATTGTAATTACTAAAAGTGCAAAACTATGTTGCTTATTAAGCGATGTTAGACTTGCGTACTCTAGGCATGTTGCATACTTTTTGTGCATTTTGGGGCATCGCATCATAAATAATCAAAATATTGGATTATAACTATTATATCAGGAAAAATAGTATATGAGCAATTTCAAGCTATAAGACATAGACGAGTGAGTTCCAAAAGTATATTTCGAAGGAGCATGGTGTACTAAGTTTCCTGGGTTAAAGGCTTAAATCAACCATGCCATTCATTTAAAAGAAATTCAAGTTTTTCTTCCTCATGAACATGCTTCAACATGATTAAACTAACGTAAGGCTTCATCTTGCCAATACTTTATTCTTTTTCTCTCTAGAATTGAGAGTTCACTGAAAGGTGTGAAAGACCTATCATATGCAAAATATCAAACAAAAATAGAACAATCAATCTTTTTTTATTCTTCAGACTTTATCTATGTGCAGTTGGGAGTCCTTACTTGCATATAAGATCCTCGTGTTCAATGATATACTTCAGAATGCGTGGTTAAAAACTACTACTTGTGGTGTATCATATCGACCACAAAGCCAATAACTTCCCTCTTTAATGCCTGACCTACAAATCCAGAGTGTCATTGCCTGCAAAAAAAAAGTTAGTGTTTACTACAATAGAATTTGAACAAAATAGGGAAACATTACTTATAAGTGTTAAGTTCAAACTTTTGTCATTTACATTTACAGAGAGTTCTACATTGATTATATTCACCATTTTGTTGAGTGGCATTTAGTAGCGCCAACCAAGTAAGGTTGAAAGGTTCTTATAAATTCCTCGTCGTTTTGTAGTTCAATGCCTGCCACAAATCATCTCGTGCACATATTAGCTTTTGTCAAACATGTATGCTAAATCAAGGGACATTTCAAAATACCTGCTCAATGACTTCTTTAGGGGTTGCCCATTCCCATTCTGAGAATTCTGGGTGTGTTTCAGCATTTGCTAAGTTGATTTCCCTTTCATCTTTTGTCAATCTCATAAAGAAACTTGCCATGAATTGCTTCAATCAGTCAACCTATTCTATCTTAAGCTCACGAAAACCAAAAGACGATGAGATATTGATGACATTTAAAACATATCTTAATGAGTACGAATAATTATAGTTGTCGTGTAAATTTCTATCAGCATCCAGTTAACGACCCTGAAAGAAGAAGAAATGTAAAATCCAAAACACACATGCACACACGTACATATGTATGTATATATCTATATAGTTCTCACCTTCTATTGGCCTTCTTTTTTACATTTGTTTCACGCAGAAAATCGGGCCTCGCTAACAATTAAAAGAAATGTTCAGACGATTGTGTAATGAACAGACCTCTCGAGACAAAGTCCCAAAAATGGGTACTTTATTAATAAAGATTTACAATAAGCAAAAAAGTGAAATGCCTCCAAGGGACGCAAGCACACAGAGCAATTGAAAATTAAATTCGATAAAAGTAAAGGAAATGAAAATTACATATTCTCTGTTCGAGAGTGTTTGATTCGGGGGGGGCCTCTTTCTTCTATTCCTTCTCTTCTTTTTATACTTCTTAACATATATTGTTGTGGAACTGCTTGAAACTGCTGGTCGTTCTGTAACTATCTACGTTCTTCATCATGATTGACTTGTGATGGAACTGTCGTTTTAATCGCTGTCATGGTTCATACCGTTTGAACTGCTTGTAACTGGGATGCTAGGTCGTGGGACATGATAGGGTTGCCCCTTAACTGCCTTTGTAACCGTCGCTTAAGATGATAGTTTGCTTAGATTTTGGGCATCTCGTAATCCTGGGTGATAATAACTCCGTCACCCTGATCATTCATAAGATGCTATATTCGCCCAGAGTTTGGGCGTTTAATGGGCTCGGACGATGATGGGCTTTTTGCTACATTACTCCGTTTTGGCCCTTTTGTATAGTATCTTTTAGGCCTATCCTTCAACCTTCTCAATTAGACTTCATTCCTTAAGCCATTTTAATTGGGTTGCATTTTTATGTGTCAACAACATCAGACCAATATTATTTTCTTCTTCAGTCAATCGAGCCTCGAAACGGGCACACCTAAAGGAGAGGGACATTAGATTTTTGTTGTGTTGGCGTGATTTCTAGAATATCAAAATGGCTCGAAACAAAGTGTTTAATATCAGGCTCTGATTTTCTACATTCAATTATCAAATAACTTCATTTTTATTGAGAAATTGTTGAGGGATGATCTTGATGATTAGAAGAATCAAGATCCGTCATATCTTAATTTTTTTCATTTTTGGAAAAAATAATATTTTTTTATTATTATGTTATTTTTTTTCCGAAATTTCTTAGGATTTCGCTATTTAAACATTGTAAGCCCTTTGAGGCAGGGGGACTATTGAATCAAATAAAAAAATTTGTGAGTTTTCTTTCATCTTTGTGAGGTTGTTCATCTTTCCTATAATCTTCCGCTACATCATTCTCTCATTGCAGTCATTTGATGATCAATAGTATATGTTTGACCTCGTCTTCTCCCAACATTTTGCGGGTGGCTGGTTTGTTCAGGATGGTATGGGATTGATTCCCAGATATTGAGGAATCCTCCATAATGATATTTCTTTGTAGGTTTTATAGGGAGATATGACTGTTTTCAAGTTGGAAGCCCTCCTTCTAGCGTCATCCGTTGACGTCGAAAATTGTATAGACAAAAGTTCCAGCCAACTTAGTGAAAAAATAAAGACTTTATTGATAAAGAGTGATCTTTACGTAGTTGATACAATGATTTCATTCTCTTTTCTAAGAGATATTTGAAATATGACAAAGTATTAGAAAGAGTTGTATGAAATCTTGTGTTGTCTGCATTAGCCTGTGTTATTCTTCTATTTATAAAGAAAATCGTGCATGTAGCTGTCTTTTACCCATCTTGTCAGCCACAGTGCTGAGTTGAGAAAGTACGCTTACTGTCATGTTTGCATTGGTTAGCTAGCTCGCCTGTCAGTTCATTATGAGTTAATCTCAGATGTGGTCCCCAATAATTAATGAATTACTTAGGGAAGGAAGCCAAAACATCTCATTGGTGTGAATAGTGGGCACTGATGTAAGATCCCCCATGTGTCATAATTCTGTAGATAGTTTGTATAATGTGTAAGGGATTTATAATCATTATGCTCCCTTAAGCCTCGATTAACTACATAGCCGAGCTGACCTTACATTCCCGAACTCACATTTGATCCGTATTCTGTCGACCTCCGAGGTCGGTCATAAACACCACCAGTCACATTTTCAAACTCTGAAAACAATTTTTTATTAGGACACATATGGTAGGTGCAGCCAGAGTCAAGTATCCATTCTTGACAGGGTGGACAGTTTACAGCAACATAGACTTCATCAATGTTGGTTTCATTATAAGCTAAGGCTGCACCACCACCATCTTTAATCTTATTCTTTAAGTTATAAAGTCTCTTAGGGCAATCTTTAATAAAATGACCATCTTCTAGACAGTAAAAACAATTTTTGCCTTTTGTCTTCATTTTCATTTTATCTTTAATTTTCTTTTCCTTTTTGTATCCAGGTTTCTTGTTGGAATTGACATTCTTAGGATTAAACTTGGACTTCATCATCAGATTAATACCATTCATAGACTCATTCTTTTCAGATTTTAACTCTAACTCTTTAGTTTTTAAGACATTAATGATCACATCAGTAGTTAAAGTTTTCCTACCATATTAAATAACATTTTTAACATCTTTATATTTATCACAATTGAATTTAATAAAACCACGGCCAGCTGTCCACTTGAGAGTTTCTCATCACAGTTGGTTAGGTCACGAGATAGTTTGTTGAATCTATCAATATTAGTTTCAAGGTTAAGAGATGGGTCTAGTTTAAAACCAAAGAATTGTTTCAGAAGATAGACCTTATTAGGCATGGTTTTGTTCATATAAGTGGTTTCCAATTTCTTCCACAATTCAGCAGTAATTAGACTTAGCCATCAAATTTAGACCACTAGAAGACTCTTTCCGATCAGATTTTAACTCTAACTCTTTAGTTCTTAGAGCATGAATGATAACATCAGTAGTTATAGTGTCTCTACCATATTCAATAGCATTTTTAACATCTTTATATTTATTACTAATTGAATTTAATAAAACCACAATCAGCTGTCCATTTGAGAGTTTCTCATCACAGTTGGCTAGGTCACGGGATAGTCTGTTGAATATATCAATATTAGTTTCAAGGTCAAGAGATGAGTTCAACTTAAAACCAAAGAACTATTTCAGAAGATAGACCTTATTAGACATGGTTTTGTTCAGATAAGCGGTTTCCAATTTCTTCCACAATTCAATAGTAGTTTTAGTTTCACCAATTTCTTTATGTACATTATCAGACAAATGCAGAAAAACTGTGCTCCATGCGGTTTCATCTTGTTCAGTGACTTTACTTGTTTCAAAATCAGTTGACCATGACTCATCAATGACTTTTGCAAATTTTTGTTGAAGTAAAAGAACTTTCATTTTCTGGTGCCAAAGACTAAAGTCTCATTTACCATAAAAAACTTCTAGTTCAAATTTTGAACAAGTCATAATAAAAAATATTTGAGTGTAGCGAAGTGTATGGAGATCAGATAGACACTTAACATGTATTTGCAACTCAGAACAAACCAAGTATCACCACACAAGAGACACATATAATTTACAATGATTGCAAGTTAACAAAAAACAAGAACTTCAATTATTTCACAGAATAAGAGATTGATCACAGTAATACGATCACAACGTTATATTCAACACAAGATAATGTACAAATCACAACGAGCATGTATTATACTACAAAAAAGGTCGCATCGGAGTATTTTTATCAAGATCCTTGACTGAGTTCAAGGTAACCCTCAGATTCCAGACAATTCACAAGGTTTCTGGATAAAGGAATTACCAAGATAGTCATGGATCAAGTTTTTAGACACGAGTGCAGAGAACTTAAAAAGTATAAAGGCTTAATTTGTACTATAAACCGTAAAACAGAAACGATCTCACCAGATCCCCTTGTTAGGGTTTCAAGAAATAACGAAAAGTAGTTTAAAGAAGTGTCACATCTTTCAGATATAGAAGAATCAGAGTCAAAAATCTCTGTTCATCCACTCTGATACCACTGTTAGGAGGAGGTTCAATCAATTAGCTCAAATAATCAACAAAGTATACAAATAATTGAACAAAAACAGTAAAGGTGAAAGAATCTTATTAATCATTGCCCTTAGGCAAAACCCAAATGATCAGTGCCTCAGTCACTGAAAAATAACCACCGTTCAACCAGAATCACAACCAAGGTGAAATGACAAGATTTTTGACACTCAAACTAAACCCCTTTATATCACAGTACTCAGCCTTCACTCAAGAACAATTTTTCACACAAGAACACAACACTCCTCACGAGGAACCACTCAAGATTATATAGTTTTGATTTTTATAAAGGAGAGTAAAAAACTCGAATAACACAGAGAGAGTGAGAGAGAAAAAATATCAAAAGCCAGTGCACTGTTCAAACCCTAGAATGCCTTTTATACGAGTCATCCAAAGGTCTTCATCTAATGGTCGTGAAGCTGACACTTTGCGACATCTGGAGCATCCACTCAAAAGGTAAAGAAAACACGGCTTTCATAATTCAGGAACACGACTTTGCACCATTTATAAAATAAAGAATCAGTCAACTGGTCAACAGTCCAGCTAGCAAGGTTGTTAGGCATTATTGTGCCAACCTTTCACTTACCACTCAACGAGCATAGCAAATGTAAGCTTAAGAAGTGTAATCATAGAGTAGAGAAATAGGTAAACCATTGTTGATCATCAATGGGCGATTTCATCTCAATTGCCCTAATTGATGCATATTTACCCAAAATATTAGAACATCACGACCATAAACTAAAAATTATTCTCAAATGGCAAGGTCAGAATCAAGTATTTACTCATCTTTACGTGCAAGAAGTATGAAAAAATTAACTTCTTGACTTACTTTAATATTGTGTTTCCATCGAATTGACCATACCAAACATACTATCGTATATTACTTAAAATGTGGTTTGGTGCAAGAAGAAGCCCTCCTTACAGATGATAAAGCTGACTAACACATAAATGAAACAATATTAGTTAAAAACACATAAAAACAAATAATTAACACTTATTTCACCAAATAATCAACAATCCATCAATTTTTCCCTGCAAATCAATTTATGATCACTTTCACATCTAAGAATAAATCCTAAATCAAGAACCTAAATAATCAATCACGTTCGCATCACATCTATTCTTGCATCAAGTCTAAACAAAATAATGGCATAAATCTATAACTGTAAAACTTAAGCAAAATCACTAGAGAGTGACAATTTTCATAAAAACAAAGCCAAACGAATCATGTGGAAAATTATACCAATCAAATCCAATTAATTACAATTTTCAATAAAATATTTTTTAGGCAATTAATTCCCAATATATATATATATATTTTTTTTCACTTATTTTTCGCCTTTGCAATCATAAAAGGAGAATGCTTGAACATTGGCTAAGTCATGCCATTTGCTGGCATCACCGGTTTCCCACAAACATCAGCGTTGCATATAAACCACATAAACAAATAATGTAATCTAATGCAATAAAAAATCTCGTCTCTTTCTCTCTACTAGATTCTTCTAAAATCAAAGCCCTTGTTTCCACCCCAATCTTCTCTCTTTTTCGCTCTCTGTAAATATTTATTAGACTGCCGTAGAAGATTTTTATATAAAAATATATATAGTCATTTCTTCCACGAAATTACGTTTTTTATTGGGATTTTTGGCTGAAATCAATTGGGGTTTTCTGTAGATATATAATTTTTTATTTTTTCAATACTTTTCCTTGTGGGTTGGATCATTTAGGGCGTTTTGTGATAATAATTGTATTGCGTTGGCGTGTGGTTTAAGTTTTGGATTAGGCTTACGTGCTTCGATGGCTTTTTAATAAAGTTGGGATCTCTTTGTTGTGAGAAGACAGTATCGTTTCCATTTTTATGCAAGAGTAACTTGTGGTTCATTCAGTGATTTCTCACAAAAGAAGGTTCTGTCGGTTTAGGTCAATTCTTGTTCCTCTATATACGGAAATTTGTATTGGGTTTGCGTATAGCTGTTGGATTTCGTGTTCAAGCTAATAATTATTGGGGGTTTCCTTTTCCGTGGCAGACAGATTTAGTTAGTATTTCACATCATTGAGGGGAATTTAAAAATCAAATTTTAGCTGGGTTTGTTAGTAGCTAATAAAGATGGAGTCAATTTCTGCAACATCCCTTTTGGGGCATCGACCGGTTTATGGAGGCTATTGTTTCAAGGATGTTTCTAGCAAGCGAAAGCAGGCTGATTATTTTCGGCTTCCTTTTACAGAATTTCCACGTGGGAAGGTTTCTTTCCCGACTTCTTCGCGGGGATTGCGAGTTGATCAAAAAACAGTGTCATTGGTAAAGGCTCAGGCAATGGAATTGACCAAAGAGGCATATTCCTATAGGGAGAATGTCAAAATACCGAAGGATTTTGGATATGGGATTGATACTGGTGTTGATTTTAGGACGGGGTTGTGGCCACCGGCGAATAGGGCGGATAATCCCGCACTTCACAATCCATTGCTTCGGCATGAAAGGATGGGTTGTGGGTGGCTAGGTGCTATATTTGAGTGGGAATGTGTGTTAATTGAAGACAATCCTGATCTTGAGAGCCAGGCATGGTTGGCTCTTGCTCGGGAAGAAGGGAAATCCCCGCCTCCGGCTTTTATGCTTCGGAGGATAGAAGGAATGAAGAACGAGCAGGCAATGTCAGAAGTTCTCTGCTGGTCAAGAGATCCAGCGGGGTTGAAGCGCATGGCTTCTAGGAAGGAGGAGATTTACCAAGCTCTGCAAGGTGGGATTTATAGATTTCGCTCGGGTTCCCAAGAGTTCGTGAGTGTTCTGATGCATTACAAAGTACCACTGGCTTTGGTCTCCACTCGCCCAAGAAAGTATCTCGAGATGGCAATGAGAGCTATTGGTATTGAAGGGGTCTTTAATGTTATTGTAGCAGCAGATGATGTCCACAGGGGGAAGCCTGATCCTGAGATGTTTGTGTACGCAGCACAGCTTCTTCAATTCATACCGGAGCGGTGTATTGTGTTTGGGAACTCAAATCAAACAGTTGAAGCTGCACATGATGCTAGGATGAAATGTGTAGCTGTTGCTAGCAAGCACCCTGTATACGAGCTTGGGGCTGCTGACCTTGTTGTGAGGCATCTTGATGAGCTCTCGGTAGTTGATTTAAAGAATCTTGCAGATATAGAGTCAACTGAGTTCGGGTCTGGGGAGCCAGAATTAGAGATGGAGGAAGAAGCTGATCGGTACCCGTCTCCATCTGTAGGCATTGATGATGATTTCTGGTGACATTTTCTCAATGTACAGTATGTTCTTGATCTAATCCCTGGTGATAAAAATGCCTACTTCTATCATGTGTATAAAGATAGGAAACAGAAGAAAGGTTAAAATTTGGAAAAAAAAAAAAAAAAGGAAATCAAAATGCTAGAAAACAAATTGAAAAATATTGTCCACTTCAGATAACTGTTTATGCCATCTTGTATGTATTATTTATATGATAAAATATATTCTGGACTTTTAATATCTGTTAACTGATTCTTGAGAGTTGGAAGATAGGGAAATTTTTTATAATTGCATGGGCTTGTGAGTGAAATGCTATGTCTAGTGGTTACAAATCTATTTGTCAAGAGTCTTGCATGCTCAATCTAATTTTAAGGTATGATTCCTGCAAGTCAATACTTGAAGGGTTGTCTGATAACTTCATAAACTCAAGGTGGAGGGTAACACAAGGAAATGTTAGATTGGATTAAAAGCTATTAGCTACTCAAAGAGATATTATGTCTGGAAGTCACTTGTTGAGAGTCTTGCTTGAACGAATCAATCTATGTGCATCTTTTGATCTGATTTTAAGTTACGATTCTTGAGAGTCGGTGGATAGAATTGAAGTACTTGTCCAATGACATCTCCGTGAGGTGCATATTAACACATGGAAAAATTATATAGGACTAAAGCTTGCACACTACAAATGTTACGGTTGGTGGTCAGAGATCTACTTGTATAGTCTTGTATGAATTAGTATTGTGTTTCTATATTTTATGATTTGGTAGACGTGAGATGTATGCTTTGACATTTAGCCACTGTTTGACAGCCATTATTTCAAAACTCTTACACAATAAAATATTTTCCATGTAAACTCAATACTTTTCCCTACTTTTTAATCACACATTTTCCAAAAAAAAAAAATCACTATTCAGAGCTTGATTTTCTTAAAATATCGTCCATCAAATGGGGGCTTACTTGTATGTATTTGTGCAGCTTGTCACGAAATGATTTCTGCTTCTCCAGAGTCATCTATGTGCAACTTTCTTTTATGAATTAATGGATGTGAGATTTATTTCATGTCTTCTGTACTCTCTAGATTTCTGAAGTGAGGATTAAATGGAATCGAAGCTTTTAGTTGTGTGTATCCAAGATCTCTTCAATATATTGCCTTTAGCAATCTGTTTGTCGAGGCATTATATTGTCTATACGATTCCTTCTCCCTTACATTTCGCATTTGCTTTCTGGTTTCTTTTGGGAATGGGATGAACCTCTAGTTTTGCAAATGTCTTTGTTGCAGTCTATATAGATATGAACTGTTTTAGGTTTTGCGTCAACATCTAATTGCAGCAGCTGCTTATATTCTTCTGTGTTTGGGTTGTTATTTGCACCATAAATCACATGGAACTCAATTCTTCATTAGACATGGAGACGATTGAGAGTTTGTGATCAAATAGATGATGAAATAAGTTGTTGAGCTAGAGAGTTAGAAGACTGAGGAGGTATTGGACTTTTCTCGTGTGAGATGATAAAACTAAGTCTAGCATCAGACCTCGTACTCAATTGTATTTATAAGGTCGATTGGGCAAGGAAAGCTTGTGTGTGTTCTTATAGAACAAATGCTGCATTATTCTGTATTATTGGTTGGAGTTTGGGATTCTGAATTGAGTTTCTTGCTTTCATCTGCCGTGCTTCGACAAGAACATGAGAGAATCCGTGTTTTTAGTTTTATTATTTAAATGATGTTATTTTTTTGAGTAGTATTGCTTCTGTAACTATACCTTAAAGGGTGATGCTACAAGTACNGAGATGATAAAACTAAGTCTAGCATCAGACCTCGTACTCAATTGTATTTATAAGGTCGATTGGGCAAGGAAAGCTTGTGTGTGTTCTTATAGAACAAATGCTGCATTATTCTGTATTATTGGTTGGAGTTTGGGATTCTGAATTGAGTTTCTTGCTTTCATCTGCCGTGCTTCGACAAGAACATGAGAGAATCCGTGTTTTTAGTTTTATTATTTAAATGATGTTATTTTTTTGAGTAGTATTGCTTCTGTAACTATACCTTAAAGGGTGATGCTACAAGTACATT
>CAIGRS010018404.1:0-10858 GCA_903798395.1 Fraxinus floribunda
GACCTACCCACCAATCTAATTACTATGGTGAAAAATCAAAATAAATTATTTCATTCATCCCACGAATATATGTTTATTTCTATTTTCACACCTATTTAAAAAAATATAATTAATATAGTTGAAAATATAATTTTTACTTATAATTTTTCTAATATACTTCTACATTAAATAATTGTTTAAATAAGAGTAGTTTATAGGTAGATAACAAGACACATTAAATATGAATATACTGAAAAATTATTTATACTCTCAATAAGGAAACTGACCTACAATTTGATATTGAAAAAAAGGAAAGCAAACATATTTTATGAAAAGAAGAAAATATAAAAATAAGAGAAAAAAAAAACAATAAAAGAAAAGTAAGAATCAAAATTCAAGTGTGTGAATTCTCATAATAATGGATACATATTTACTACATTCGTCCCATGAAAGATATGCTTAATTTATTTATTTTTTGTTAATCTCAAATTATAAGCCACTTTCCTTGTTGAGAGTATAATTATTTTTTTTATTTTTTAATATGACCTTATTTAATATACTTTATCATCAATAAATACAAATTTATTATTTCTAAATCATTATTTAGCCCTTGTTTGAGCCTCATTTTAAGGAAATAATGCATTTTGAAATAGTAGATTAATGAATAACGTGTGATTAAAAATTAAGGATTTTTTTGTTTTGCGTGTAATATTATTTTATTGAAGTATGTATTGTTGAAAATGGATTTTGAAAAAATATATTTCTAAATTTTTTTGGCTCAAGTAAGTCCTTAATATAGAGATATATTTTTTTAAAAAAATAGTGTAAGAAAAAATTATATTTTCAACTATATATATTATGTTTTTTTAATGTACGTAGCTAAAAGTAGGCCTAGTATTAGTCTTGCGACTTAAGTGGACATATCAGTTTCATATAAGGTTTATAATTTTGTATTAGCAAAAAAAAATGTGACGGAATAAGAAATTTATGTTAATAGTAACCTCGTATTTTGGTCAAAACAACTATTGACTAAACAAACCACTCTCACTGTAGCGAGTGACATCAACTCCCAAAACTAGTGTATCCACGACATGCTACGTCATCGCCACAACGTGAAAGCGCGTGGGGAATCTGTATACTGCACAGTGAAAGGGCGGCTAAGCATAACTATCTGCACACACACTGCAACGGCAGAAAACGCCAAAACTCTCCCCTCTAAACCCCCCACTACCCAGCCAGAGGCCCCACGATGCTGGGGTAGGGTGGAGCTTCTTGTGAGTCCCACCTGGATTGAAGGGAAAAGTCAAGTGCTACTGAACAAAATATGCTGGTTGGTCTCATTTTGGTTCCCATCGAGTATTTTCGAGCAAGTGCTACATAACAAAGTATGTCTATCGATCCAATTCTGGTTAAGATGGTTTTCGATAAAAAAATGTCCACTCCTCTCGCACTCTGCCCTTTGCGTTGGAAGAGCTTCTCGTGGGTCCCATTTGGTTAGAAAGGAGATTTTAAGTTGATACAGAACAAAATACTTATGCGTATATATATGATTTATATGATGCAATTAATGTTGCTGGTGGGGGGTGGTGGTGGGTTTTTATCATAATTTGTGCTGTAGTTTTGAAATTTTAGAAGCAGCCAAGACTTGTAAAGAGAGTCTTTTTAGAGAGAGAGTATTGAATTGAATAGTTTCAACTTTTGAGGGGAGTGTCCAGAGAGGGGACATGCCCAGTTTCATCCCTACAATTGGGTTCTTTGTTTCTCCAATTCTTGGCAGCGGATCCCAAAGGTCCTCTCTCTCTCTCTCTCTCTCTCTCTCACATATCCTTTACACTATACCACACACACACACACAGAGAGATGAATCTATATATGATGTAGGCCTATATTTGTATTTAGCTTTGGATTCTTGAATGCATGTGGGGTTTGAGGTTCATATGGTATGCTACTGGTAATTCTGTATATTGGGATGAACTTTTGAGTAAAGTTCTTGACTTTTCAAATATAAATTTGTTTTTTTTTTCTTTTTCCTTTCTATAGTAAATTTAATCTGAGGATATGTGATTATGGGTTTTGATTCTCATACTTAATCTAAGAAATTTAATTTTAGTGATGTATTTGGGGACTTTGCCTCACATCTCGCCCCTTATGTTCCATTTGCGAGGTTTTGTCTTACATTTTTGCAAAAATTCTATTACTGGCTATTTTCCTTTCTTTTATTGGTTTATTTATGTTTGCCATGAGCTAAACTCTTAATTTTGTTAATTTGTTTTATTTTGGATTTTTTGAAACGGTGTATGATTAATTATCAGCATACTTTTGTACTGAATTATTTATTAGTCTATCTGGAGGCTTAGGCCTAGCCTCACTTGGGCAAAATGCCTCGGTACCTGATTAAGCCTTTTAAACATTGAGAATACTATTGCCCTTAGTGATAGGAGAAAATTTGCATATAGATTGGACTACTCTTTTTAAGTCGCGTTTTTTGCGTATTTTTCAATCTTTTGTTTTGAATACTAATAAAGTTCCTCTCTTACGGCCTCAATCAGGGAAGAAAGAATTCTGTGTATTGAGTTACTTTATTTATTTATTTATTTCTCTTTTGGGAAGAAGCTTGTTTCATCACTAAATGTGTTTCTTAATTGAGTGAAAGATGGACGCTCTTTTAGATTTTGTAAAGGAGACTCATAATCTCATGACTGGCCTGATCACTATAGTGCGAAACGTAATTATCTTTCACATTTATTATTTACTAGGGCATTAAAGTTAACTCTTTTAGTTTTCTTATGTACGGTTTTTTGTATCAAGCAAGATGCATAGTGATTATTGGTATCCATGAACTTTTGGTACTGTTTTGTTTGGCTGTCAAGATTTCTTTTTCTCTATAAGACTTTTTGAAGTTAACCCCATTCTAAGCCAAAGATAATCTATTTGAGTAGGTAATCAGTTCTTGTTTGGTGATTACTTCATTAATTGTAAGCTCGCATTATAAACAGAAAATTCACCAACTTCTACTTTGACTCACTTGTGTAGTGTTAAATAATCCACTATTTAAATTTGAGTGGTTTTTGCCCGTTTTGGCGTTTCGGATTTTTATGTTGATTTATTCGATTTTTGCTTTGGTGACTTCCAGATACTTGTGATATAATAGTTCATTGTTTAGACATTGCTTTTGGATTGCTCGAGTAGATTGATAGTATATATATATATTATTAATTTTTTTATTTTATTTTTCCTGTGGATTGTTGTTTGTATTCATTCGAATCCTTTGTTGCAACGATTTTATTTTTGATGACTGGATAATTGAACTTCTGGTTAGTACAACTTGCAAAGTGTTCAGAAACGTCAATTTTCATCTGATAAATGTTGGGTTGGATATTGAAGCATGAAAATGGCATGGCCAATGATTATATTATAGTTTTCAGTAGTCTATAACATAGTCGGTCATTTTGTTTTTTCATTTTTTTTTTTTTAATTTTTTTCATCAATTCCCTTCCCTTTTCTTTAGGAGGGCCAATGGGGGTTAGAAAAAGAGGGATCTTCCAAACTTTATCTGAGTTGAATAAGTTTGAGGACTTGGGCTAATTCATCATAAAGAAATGAAAGATTGCTCCATCTGCAACTTCATTGTTATTATGGAAGCAAATGAAAGGAAGTTTTGTTCTGAGTTTTTCTATGATGACCTTTTTCTTTATGAGTTTCATCTGGCAGAATGTTAGATACGGGTCAAATTGGTAGTAGGGTTTCGCTATTTTGTGTAATTTATGCCTCTGGAAATTCGATTTGATGTACCATTCTATGCTTGTTATTCCTCAAATTGATTCATAAATGCCAGTTTACACTACCTTGCTGCTACATAAACTCTTATCTTCGAGATGATCAATGCAACCAAACGTATTGATGTTATCTTTTTCTGAAGCAGCTAATGCCTAATGTGAATCCAATGTGAATCCAAATGTGTTCCTCATTGCATTCAGAAAGTATGAGTTATGCCTCGGGATTTGGCTACTTCGCTAAGTAATGGTTGTACGCACAGAACTTACCCAAGACAATTGTTGAACAATTTTCTTTCTGTTTAGTACTGGCAATATATTGCGTTATAAATTGCTCATCTTGACAGAGTTTGCACGAAAAGTTCACTGAGACATCACCAAAAAATCTCAGTTCCAAAGTAGAATATCCTTCTCAACATTTAAGTTTTCAACTTCAAGACCAACACTCGTCCTCGACTCAATCAACAGGCTCTTATCACGAAGTGACTGCTATGGGAAAGACAAGTTCTCAAGATCAATGTGCTTCGTCAGACTCTGGTGGTATTGAATTTCATTTAAATTTTCTTGTTTTATATTTCATTTGTTAGTTACAAACAATCTTCACTATTTTTCACTGCTGATACCTACTGACATGTTTGGCTGTGCTTGAGAAATGGTAAAAGTTACTTTAATTTCCAAATATTTTCGGTTGTTATTTTTTTCTTACTTTTAACTAAAGAAAGTTGCTTATTTTGAAAGTTACTCTTACGTTACTGTCAAAATAAGTGATTTGCTCATTTTAAACTTTGACCAGTAAAAAAATTGTTTCTTTTAGAACTTAATGCTTTCCTTTCAATCGGATTTAGTACATGATCAAAGCTATGGAAAACGTGGACAAGAAGTGATACCGACTTTATTTCTGGGCAATCCAGATTCTCTCATCGGCCCTTCACAAGCCGAAATTAGCCAATCAACGGCAAGTTGCTGCTTCCACATGATTTTTTTTTTTCTTTAGAAAAAAAAACTGGTAACAATCACGAGTGAAAACTTTCTACTGATGCAGGTTTCATATGCTTACTCTGACCCCTACCTTGGCGGGTTATTCACTACCTATGGACCTCATGCTATGGTAAATGCATTATCATAAACGCGTTGAGATTTTTATTGTTACTATTTTGCTGTTTCATTTTATTATTGGAAATCGTCATTGAAGGGCACAGTAACGAGCAACTAATCATTTTTCTTTTTGAACTTGAAGATTGTTGACTTTTGGGCCTTGTCATATTAATGTTTTATTGAGGTTATATATTGCATTTCATTTTTATCTTATGTTCTTTCCAAACATTTGCATTAAAACAGGAAATCTTGTTTTGATTTCAATTGATGTTCTGCATATAATGTTATTATTTTCGAAATTCTTGATCAGATTCAGCCCCAGGTTATGGGGACAGCCTCTATTCGGGTGCCACTTCCCGTTGATATTTCAGAGGATGGTCCCATATATGTCAATGCTAAACAGTATCATGGAATACTGAGAAGGAGACAGACACGTGCGAAGCTCGAAGCTCAAAACAAACTCATTAAAAATAGGAAAGTAAGTAGTGGTCGCCTTGTCATGATTTTGTCAAGTGTAAATCTGAATGTTGAGCTTCTCATTCTTTTAGTCATTTATGCAGCCATATCTGCACGAGTCTCGACATCTTCATGCACTAAACCGAGTTAGAGGGTCTGGTGGTCGCTTCCTTAGCACAAAGAAGCCTCAACAGCCCAACTCAACTCATTCGTCCAGCTCCCAGGCTTCGGTGGACTCACATCATGTTGAAGCTGATAAGAATGGAACTCCAATTGAAGCTACAAGGGTCGGCAATGGTGATGTTGTTTTCTCACAGCCGGACAGCACGTTTTCGAGTATCCAACCCAATGTGGTCGTTTCCATGCAAGGCAGTAGTGGCCTCGTGTACTATGGAAATAGGCATTATGCTTCCATTGTCCGGTGAGAAGTCATAACATGCAAGGCTCCCAGTAGTGAGGCAATTCATCCTTGGCTCCGACGTTTCAATTTTAGAGGTTTTGTGCCAAAAATACTCGACTAGTAGATTAATTTATGTCGGGTGAACCTAAATGAGAGATTATAGATTTCGGTTTGGTGATCTGTTTTCTTGAATCTTGAATATAAATGTTCATGTCTGTTTCTTGGATCAGTTTTTGAATGTCTAAGTTTATTAATAATTGATGCTACTCAAAGCCCAAGGTATGCATCATAAAAGGCTTTCATTAAGCACCTTGAAGCCTATGACTCAAGAATCATTTGTCAAGGTTTACTCCTCGACTTACTCGAGCCTAAGCCTTTTGGTGTTGATCGTCTGTCTTAGCTTTTAAGGCAATTCTTTTGTATCCTAGAATGTTTTACGGATTCTTTTCGTATTTTGCCTTTACTCGGAGTTGAAATTCAGAGAAATAGGAGTTTTAACTGATAGCTGAATAAAATGGAGCAAAAGATGAAAACTCAATTGATTATTTACAAGGTTACAAGGCCAACAATATATACAAGATACAGCAATATATACAAGATACTGGAGTAGGGAGCAAGTAAAAGAGTAGCAATTACACATGAATAATCAATATAGTTACAACAATCTTTGTGGTCCCAAAACTACACAATCAGCTTGCACATGTGCTCAATCCAGTGAGTGCAGCTCAATCCGGAAAGTGTTAGTTCAATCGAGGGAGTGTGGCTCAATCCAGTTAGTGTTAGAATAATGTATTTTAACATCCTTCCTCAAGTTGGATTTTTATCAACTAACTCCAAGCTTGTCTTTAAGAAACAAGAATCTAGAATGAGATAAAGGTTTTATCAGCAAGTTTGCAGTCTGAGGAATGTATTGGATCTTCAATTTGCCTTCAAGAACTTTATCCGTCACAAAGTGTATATCAAGTTCAATGTGTTTAGTTCGAGCATGGTAAACTGGGTTGGAAGCTAGAGCACTAGCACTTAGATTATCACACCATAGAATTGGGAATGAAGTAGGCTGCAATTTGATTTCCTTAAGAAGTGACTCAATCTAAGCTATCTCAACTAAGGCTAAGGCTAATGCTAGAGCCTTATATTCAGATTCAGCATTGGACCTAGCAACCACTTGTTGTTTCTTTGAAGACCAAGCAACCAAGGTATCTCCTAGATAAATGCAATAGCCAGCTATAGATCTCCTGTCACCAGGGCAAGAGGCCCAATCAACATCAGTATAACCGGTGATGTTCAGGTTGTCACTTCTCTGAATCCAAAGGCCTTGTTCAGTTGTGCCTTTCAAATACATGAAGATCCTTTTCACTGTCTTCCAATGAATATCTGAAGGGCTTTGAAGAAATTAGCTTAGCTTATTCACTGCAAAGCTAATTTCAGGCCGAGTATTAACAAGGTATTGAAGCCACTTATTGCACTTCTGAATAAGAATGGATCAACCATTTTCTTTTTTTCATTCTTGGAGATAATTTTCCCCACTATCATAGGCGTTGCACAAGGTTTAAGGTGTTCAAAATTGAACATTTTCAGTAGATCCATGTTGTACTTAGCCTGAGTGAGATGCATCTCAGATTTACATCTCCTCACTTCAATCTCCAAAAAATGATGCAATTCATCCATGTCTTTCAATGCAAACTGTGAATTAAGCTTGTCAATGAAGCATTGCAGTGACTTGTGATCATTTCCAGTGATTACTATATCATCAATATACACCAAACAAAAAATTACTTGCCTTTCATTTATGTAAAAGAACAAGGAACTATCTGCCTTGGACTTGATGAACTTTCAGTGTAAAAGTGTCCATTTTAAGCTTTCATACCACACCCTAGTGGTCTCTTTCAGTCCATAAAGAGCCTTTTCAAGCCTGCAAATGAAGGTTGGATTGGCTTTGTCAATGAAGCCCTCTGGCTGCTTCATAAAGACTACTTCATTCAGCCTTCCATTAAGAAATGCATTATTAATATCAACTTGTCTAACACTCCAACCTTTAGACACAGCAAGTGACAAGATTATTCTTAGTATGGAAGCCTTGATTACTGGACTAAAAGTTTCATGATAATTAAAGCCTGAAGTTTGTAGAAAACCCTTTGCAACAAGCCTTTCCTAGTACTTCAAATTTTTTTCCTTCAATGTCTCTTTTAAGTTTGAAAACCCACTTATTTCCTATGACCTTTTGATTGATCAAGGGTGGCACTAATGTCCAAGTTTTGTTCCTTACCACTTCCATAGCTGTTTTCTAGTTCTTATCAGATAGTGATTCAGAGGTATCACTATGTTCTGCCTTGCTTAATTCAGTTCTGGATTCTTTGCAAAGAGTGGTGTACACTTTAGGTTTGAAAATGCCTGCTTTACTTTTGGTAATCATAGAGTGCTCAACATTTTGCCTTCTCCCTTCTATCTCTTCCTGATTTGTATGAATATTGGGCTCAATTTTTTTTGCCTTAGTGCCTGCAGTGTCTTCATGAGTTTCCCTTTCAATATGCTCATGTCTAATCTCTGCACTTCCATTCTCATTAACCTCTGTTGTCTACAGTTTCAATTTCCTCTGGTTGAATAGGACTTTGAGATACTGCTGGTTAAGTTGAACTAGAGTGAAGTGTATCAGATGAGCTTACAAGACCAGTGTTGGAAGGAATGTTGAGTGGCATATATTGGATAATGATTTCAGATGAGTGGCTACTTCTATTTAGAAAGCCATGCTCAAAAGGGAACTCCATTTCATTGAAGACAACATGTCTAGATAAATAAATTTTTCCAGTAGAGCTAAGGCACTTATAACCTTTATGGGAATTCCTGAATCCAATGAAGACACATTTAGTAGAATGGAAACTGAACTTGTGAGGCTGGTAAGGTCTTAGACAAGGAAAGCGAGCACATCTAAAAACCTTGAGTGGCTTATAGTTTGTTTGTTCACCATTTAGGACTTGACAAGGTGACTTCATTTGAAGAACATGTGTGGTCAGTTTGTTAATGAGATAGGTGGCAGTATGGAATGACTCCCACCTAGAGATGGCAATTTACCCCGCCCCGCCCCGCCTAGGTAAAAATAAAAAAAAAATAAATTGAACATTGATTTTTAAAATTTTGGACATTGTTTGTTTTCATTGCTTAATTTGGATATTGATGTAGTTATTTTAAATATTGTTTGTTTTGGATTATAAAATTTTGAATTTGTATTTAATTGGAAATTTTTGGTTTAAAAAAAAATAATTTAAATGGGGTATTAAACGAGACAAGAACCCGCCCCCCGCCCCGCCCCACCCCGTCAAAGGCGGGGCGGGGCGCGGGACTGGGCGAGGGCGGGGCTGGCGGGGCGGGGCGGGGGTGCCCCACCCCGTTGTCATCACTACTCCCACCAGTAGTACAATGGCATGATGGCTTGAGCAAGAAGGGTTAGACCGATTTCAGTGATGTGACGATATTTCCTTTCAGCTTTCCCATTCTGAGATTCCCATTCTGAGATGAAGTGTAAGGATAAGAAAACCTCATGTGAATACCTGATTGTAAGGAGAATTCAGTAAATGCTTTGAATTCTCCTCCCCAATCAGATTGAAGAGTTTTGATTTTCTTATTGAACTTATTTTCAACTAAATTTTTGAATTAGATAAAGGAACTCAAGGCTTCAAATTTGTTCCTCATAGGATATATCCATGTGAACTTGCTGTAATCATCAATGAATATGATGTAATACTTGAAACAAGATGTTGATTGAAGGGGTACAAGGCCCTAGACATCAATGTGAACAAATTCAAGAGGAGATGATGAGTGTGAGGTTGAAAGTTTAAAAGGTAGAGAGTGTGCTTTGCCGAGTTGACAAGCATCACAAAAACGATTAACTTTATTCACTTTAAGCTTTTCATTACCGAGTTGAAGGACTTGTGACATTNGAGTGTGAGGTTGAAAGTTTAAAAGGTAGAGAGTGTGCTTTGCCGAGTTGACAAGCATCACAAAAACGATTAACTTTATTCACTTTAAGCTTTTCATTACCGAGTTGAAGGACTTGTGACATTATAGATTTTAAGGGATGTCTAAGCCTCATGTGCCACAATTATAAATTATACTTATACTTTGTGGCATCTTTGGACTGAGCAATAAAAACAGAATGTCTAGATTTATTTGAGTGAATAGACTTTAAGATAGGAAGCTGGTTAACTTGATCAGGTAGTTCAATCTGATACAGTCCATCTTTAATTCTCCCTTCCTGCAGCACCCCATCGGTCTCGTTGTCCTTAATAACACAAGAGTCAGAATGAAATTCCATGAATACTCTATTATCAGAAGTTAAGTGTGAAACACATAGCAGACTTTTCTTGATTGAAGGAACTAACAAGACAGTGTTAAGGACTAGTGACTTGTTATTTTGTGTATTGAGGTGATTTGTACCAATATAAGAGATATGAAGTCTATTACCATTGCCAACAGCAAGTTTTTGCTTACTACAATACGCAAGTGCCTCAATCAGATTTCCCTTATCAGCTATGACATGATTGCTAGCACTTGAGTCTGCAAACCAAGTTGGTTCGGCCACAGTTCTGGAGGAAGCTATAAGAGCAGCTGGTTCTATGGAGTTTTGATAGTGATTTTCAGGTTTGGCACCCATATATTTTTCATCAAACCAGTTAAAACACTTAACTGCTATGTGATTGTTCAAACCACAGGCTTGGCATGCACTTTTGTTAGCAAATAGTCTACCTCATCTACCTCTATTCCTATCTCCTCTATAGCTATTGCTTCTACCAGCATAGTTGGACCTTCTTCCTCTGTTAATATTTGAGCAATTGATGAAATTAGCTGAGGCTTTACTTAAGTTGACTGAGGCTAAACCATTTTTCAGAGTGTTGAGGTGCTCAATTCTGCTTTCATAAGTCATGAGCACTGACTGCAATTCATGCCAAGATATGGATTCCTTGCTATTTATTTGCACTACTATAAGAGTATATTCTTCATCCAAACCGGCAAGCACTTAAGTAACAAGATCAGCATGGTGAATGATGTTCGCTTGAAAATATACCGCAAGTGCACGGGTCGCGTACAAGTAATAAAGTGGACTTTTAGAGTCCGAGATATCGATCCCTCGAGAAATGACTATTTAATTGCACAAGAGTTG
>CAIGRS010018427.1:0-22612 GCA_903798395.1 Fraxinus floribunda
TTGTAGGATGGATTATCACTTATATTTCCCTTTCAGAAAACCGACAGAGAACCTAAAATACGATCGTGGTTCTCCTACTTAGGCCATGATACGTACTCAAAGAAAAACCAAAGCAACTAAAAGTACACTGCTAAATTCAATCAATTCCACCGCACAACTGAAGTAGTTTATTCGAACATTTTTCCTACCTCAACATTATTCAAGAACATTGCTCAACTTGCTAAAAAACTGAATTTGGGTTACCAGCCAATACGAGAATTCCAATCATCTAAGCATATTTCCAAACTTTTAAGAAATAGAGACATTAATACGGCCAAAAACACTGTTAGTCACCGAACTCATAGTGAAGTTTCACTTTGTTTACCAAATTTTGTTTGTTTCAAATTAGCAGTCTAAGTTTTATATTAGTTGTGCATTCCATCCCTCTCTGTCTTCTCGACTAATAAAAAGTATCCGTACGTTTAACTACGTTACAGAAATGAGCCATGCTACTGTGACCGGGTTGTTACGTTGCGCCCGGCTATTGGCTGGCGGCGCCACGTAAGTGACAGGGTTGTGACAACCCCGTCACTTTAGCTTTTCTCTACGGAAATAAGAACTCTCTCAGTCTCTGGGGTGGGATGGGGTTGAGGTTTCTGTATGTATGTAGCAACAGAAATGTGTAATGATTATAGTGCTGATAATGACATTTTTAAGCAAAAGAACTGTGGTTCTTGTTTTTAACTACATTCAGAAACTCATTAAGACCTTAAGCTTTCAAAGACAACTACGTGTTCTCTCTCTTTTACAGGCCGTTCTGGCCTGTATAATCAAGAAAGTGTAGGGATTAGTATTTCCAAGGCTATACCCATCCCTGTAGAGTGTGTAATAAGCGCATCGTGATTTGTTTTTTACGGGTATCTAAATCGAGAACCGACGAGTTCGGTTCCATTCTTGATTCAAGTCCTACAACTAAAAAATCGAATAAAAACCAAATCTCCCTAATTTTTTATCTTAAGTAATTCAAATTATTTTATTTTTTCTAAATAAATTTGCTAACTAATTAATTTAATCCAAACCCAAAATATGATTTTACTGTTTCTAATTTTCAGTCAAGACTAACTTAATCAAATTGACATAAATTTTACCATAAGATCTTATTCTATCGAAGTTCGTTTTTGTTATTCTATTATTATGAACTCATCTTCCTGTAATTTTAACAGTCAAATTTATGAAGAGCTCAACAAAGATTGGCGCAAAAAATTTCACAAGATCGAACTACGTTATTTTGTAAAATTTAAGATTGAATATGTTATAGTCGAATAAATGTAACATTGTTGCAAGTATATAAAAATTAATTATTGTACGGAACCTGAAAATCGAATAGAACCGAATCAAATGGAAATGAACCCGAACGGTGCCATATTTGAATTTGAACCCAACATTTTCATTTATTAAATACTCAAAAGTTTGAGTTCAATTCGATTTTCTTTAAAATAGAATCGAATCAGATCATATCAAGCCCTACAAAACATTGTTAAAAGAATGAAAGGAAAAAAATAAATTGTTCTCAGCAAATGCAGAATATGATCTGGACCACCCTGTGATCAAAGGGTAGTCGAATCAAGAGCCATGCTATGTGTGTACACATAGGGGTTCACAAAATGTGATTGTGGTACAATCCACGCTATAGTACCATGGACTCCACCTCATTCACATTATGTGAACCTTTGTATGTAAATACACATTAATCCGTCGAATCAATGCCCCCAACTAACTGTTTACATAGTTCTGCACCAATATTTTTCTGCCACGCGTTGATGTGGCTTTAATTCGATAATCAGGAGACGTGTGGTGTGGGGATTTAAGGGGTAAATGGGACTAAGAAATGGTGTCAGATGCAAGAACCAGTTCAACTCAGAGTATTGATGACATGTAATTTAAAGAACAACAGATTTTCTTTATCTTTGCTGTCCAAATTTTAGATGACATGTAATTTATAGAACAAAGTATTGACTACAAATATTAATGGAATATTATATGACTTATTTAACAGTAATAAACATCGATGAAGAATTTCAATCCAAAGTAAGTTTAAATTTTCTCTTTATCTACTTCAATATAAATAGTTAAACTCAACATATAAGTATAGAAAATCAAAATGAAAATTCCACTTTCACTGATAAAATCAGTGTAAAATTTGTCTACTGCTTAATTCAAATCAGTTAAATCCGCGTCAGGCTGTCCTCATATCCCAAAATATAGGTACTTTTAGAATAGGTTCATTGATGTCGATCAGCTCAAATATGCCAAATAATATTTCGTTTTTATTGAGGCGCCACCTTCCTCTTCTGTTCTGTACAGTCCAGTGAAAGGGATCCATGTACAGCAGTCAATCCCCCCTTTCTGAACAATCTTTATTTTTAATTCTTTGTAAATGAAAAAAAAAAGGAAATTAATTCATAATATTTTGCACCATTAACATAGTGTTGCAGATATTTGTTTACGGGTTGGAATGAGAGTGTTAGGCTGCACACCAAGTTTACTTTTAAGTTACTTATTTTGTTCAACATTTTTCAAGAAAACTTATTAGAAACTTCTTTAAAATTACTTATTAACACACAAGTCTTTATAAAAAGTGAGTTAAAAATGTTCTCAGCACTTTTTTTTTTACGCAGGAGCCCGTAGCCGCTACTCGTGAATGCACACTGGGCAAACTTCGATTCATGTGCAGTAGTCCGCAAATTATACATGAGATGTAAACCGCACTAGACAAGTCCGGTGCGGCAAGCTGGACCGAAAAAGTATTCACAGGAGATTCGAACTCGTGACTTCAATATCCGCATTCACCTGCTTCACCAACTCATAGGGTTGAGTACAACTTCTTTTACTTGATAGACTAGTTGGTTATTTGAGTATTTTCATTGTGTGCAAGCATCTGTAAAGGCCCTCTTTTTTTAAAGGGAAAAAATAATAAAAAATAAAAAATTGTAAAGTTCTTGTCTTCAATATACTTCCAGTTTTCACTCATTATCGAGTAAAACGGAGAAATAATGAACCGCCATTGCAGAGTACCTTACCGTTACTGTTGGCGCCAAAAAACATTACTTTGCTTGAATTTAAAAATTTCTCGTCAAATATTCTATAATTATTCAACCAAAAGGTTACATGCTTCAATTCTTCAAGGAGTCGGAGAAATGAAGCCTCTGCAGCAAGTTCATGCCCACATAATCACCTCTGGTGTTTCTGGCAATATTTTTTTGTGCAACAGATTGGTGAATTCATATGCTTCTTGTGGGCTCGTGGCCAATGCCCAGATAATATTTTCTCAAATTTTGTATAAAAATCTAGTTTCTTGGACAGTTTTAGTATCTGGGTTCACAAAAAATGGCCTTTTTATTGAAGCTATTGAGGCCTTTCATGAGATGATTATTAAAGAAATTAAGCCAAACGAGTTAACAATAGCGAGTGTTATGCCAGCTTTTGGGAAATTGGGGTTTGCCAAGATGGGTAAATCAGTACATTGTTATTGGATCAGGAAAAAATTCAAAGACAATGTTTTTGTGGAAACAGCTTTTGTTGATATGTATTCAAAATTTGGATGCACAAGTGTTGCTAGATATGTGTTCGACAAAATGTCTGTGAGGAATATTGTGTCATGGAATGCGATTATTTCAGGTTATTCTGATAGTGGATTTGGGGACGAAGCGTTATCGCTATTCAAAAAGATGAAGAGAAAAGGATTCTTTGCCGATGTTTTTACCATGATGAGCTTAGTTTCGGCTTGTTTGAACATGGAAGATCTTCGAGTAGGAAGTGGAGTCCATGGTTTGATAATCAGAAGTGGATATGTGAATGATCAATTGCTTAGAACTTCTTTGATGCAAATGTATATAAGTGGTAATTCTGCTAATGATGCTTATTGTATATTTGATGAGATTCCCATGAAGGATGTGGTTGCTTGGACATTGATGTTGTCAGGGTTTTCGAAAAGTGGAGAATCGAAAAAGGCAGTCGAGCATTTGAACAAGATGATGCGAGTTGAGATTGTACTAGATTCTGTTTCTTTGGTCAGTATCCTTTCAGGTTGCTGCTGTTCGGGAGCTTTGCAGCACGGCCAGAGGATACATGCTTTGGTCATAAAAGCCGGTTTTGAAAGTGATATATTTGTGGGATCGTCTGTAATAGACATGTATACTAATTGTGCAAACATGGACGACGCGAAAAGATACTTTGAATGGATGGAAGAGAAGGATATTGTATGCTGGAATGCACTAATATCTGGTTATGGAATGAATGGATATGGAAATGTTGCAATTGATCTGTTTATGAAGATTAAGGGTTCAGGTCTAATCCCAGATGAGTCGACCTTGGTTTCTATCTTGCGTGCTTGTAGTCATGCTGGACTTGTAGATCAAGGGCTCGAAATTTTTAATCAAATGGTTGAGAGTTGGTCTATAGTCCCTAGTTTAAAGCACTATGCATGTGTGATCGACCTTCTTGCTCGTGCTGGACGACTCGATGATGCTTATGCATTGATTAAGAGGATGAATGTGCACCCAGACATTTATAGTGCCTTGCTTAGCGCTTGTCGGGTTCATAATAACGTCGAGATGGGAATTAAGATATCTCGAAAACTTTTCGAGTCAAGACCTAATGATGTAGGGCAGTATGTATTGCTCTCAAACATGTATGCTTTAGCTGGGAACTGGGATGATGCGAAAAGTACTAGAATATATTTGAGATCAAGAAAATTGAAGAAGGAACCAGGTTCTAGTTCAATTGAGATAGGTTGAGAAATTCCTGAAAGGCATGATAATCGAAACAAAAGCAGAAATTCTTGAAAATAAGTCTCTTAAACCAAAAGCGTATAGACAATTTACCCTTTTTTCTTCCTGTAAAAAAATTACTGAATGTAAGTCTTCACTTGCTGTCAAAAGTAACTTACTTCAAATTTGACCAATAAAATATTTATTATTTTGAAATCTACTTATTTGTTAGCCAAACATGCTATTGCCAGAACAAATACAAGGACAAAAATGTTAATTTGTAGTACCACAACATATAATGCTCATTGCCTGAACCTCTCAAAGTGCAGAAGCAGAAAAATATTACAAAATGCCTGTTAAAAGGGCGTTGCTTCTACTGAATCATTGTGTCAAGTGAACACAACGTAAACTGTACATATTCTAATGTACAATTTGTACAAAAAAGAATTGGTATTCAAGACGTCGTGGAGCCAGAAACTAAATAGCTCCTGCAAACGAATTTGCTATTTCATTTCGTTTAAGAATCCTATTTGTGTTGAGCACGCACCTTTTCATGGATGTCCATCAAAACATCACGTAGCTCTGGAAAAACTGATATTAGAAAGAGTTCTAATATTCCATAGCCAAGTTGCTTCAAACAAATAGTAGACTGCGATTTATAAAAACATTACTAAGGTTGGCTCTTTGCATGTCAAAAGAGAAATCAAAATGGAACATAGTGGTGCATTTGGCACAATACTGCACAATAGTAACAAAAAGGTCACTTATTTATTTTTTGAACAAGAACCCAGGGTGGGGGAGCATTTACCTGAAGGAAGTTATAGATATCTCTAGCACAACGTCTGTACTGCTTATGCCCAATGAAGCTTACCAAAGCAGTGGGAGCACCATCTGCCAGGATGAAGACAATACATATCTAAATCAATGACTCAATAAAATGATTCCCCCCATTTACTATAAGCTAGAGAGAAAGTTCATCAAATCAGAACATAGAAATAACTAGCAATCATGAAAGCAAGGCCATCCTCAAGATCCTTTCTGCCATCAAATGCATGTCCATCATCATATTTATTGAGGTTAATAACATTGTAAGTCACCACATTTTTTTTCTAAATTAGACAGAGTTTTCCTTTTTTTTCTTGTTTGGACTTAAGTACTTCATTTACCTGTTTTCTAAGTAAATGAAAATGCTAATGTGGCCAACGGAAAATATAGCGTGGCGTGAAAAATCCGTCAGTGCATTGTTTTATCGTAGACAGAAACATGTCTTGCGGATCTCTTTGCCCCCCTCTCCCCACTGAGTCACCTGCAACCAGGCTTTCAACTCCTACACTTCTGCACTTGCTTATGATGCGTGTAGATCTTTAAGCTTATACACTAATTGCAGAGGTTTGCAGATGCATATCTATTGATTCAATACGCACTCAGAAAACTAGTAAATTTGTGATGGACTGTGTTGCCTATACTGTAATCTTGTTTATTAAATTTGATAAAATACTGCCTTGCATTGACTTGTATATTTCTTCTCCAACCCCCACCTCCACCCAGCGGCATGTGCGCATGTGCTCACCACCAGTGCTATTGCAACTACCCTACCCACTATGTAAGAATTTCTGTTAATTTAGCAAACTGAGGTAGACAGGGTGCCTTAACTGAAATTAAAAATTGAAAGGTTAGAGACTGATTTGGAACACCATTATAAGTTGAGTGACTATCTTTGTCTAACCCCTATTTATATCATTAGCAAAGCAGTAAGAATTACTCACTGAAGAGAATCTTTTTCACTTCGCTAGCTCTGCGAGTGGCTTCAAGCTGTTGCTCGAAAGTTCCTTGTTTAGAGGCCCGAGTTCCAATTTGTTGCCTTGTTGATCTTTGAGATCCTGGATTTGCTTGACTACCATTTAGTCCAGTTTGAATATTCAATCTCAGGAAAAATGTGTCACTGGGCCAAAGAATCTAACAAGGAGACAATAATCCCAGAACGGGTTAAAAAAAAATAAAAAACAAAACAAAACGGGTTAAAGCATCGATTGACAAGTTTACAAAGAAATCAGATTCCTCAAGAGTCAAAATTCAAAGCAGGAAGATCAGATTGGAATGTGAATAATAGCTACAAAAAATTCAGATGCCTAAAATTTGGGGGAACACAAACCATAAAGTAATGAAGCATTTTAAGAGGATCACATTTCAGGGCAAAGTAAAACAGAAAAAAAGAACTTAACAACAGAGTATTCAGATACTATTGGCCAAGACAAATACTCACATCCTGGACCAACCGAATTCCTTGAGCAATAACATCATCTCTTCGGAGCCACTGAATTTGCCTTAAGAGCCAGTCATCAACAGCATCATCCATAACTAAGTGCAATACTTGCTTTGAAATCCAAAATGCTTGTCTCCTGCATTAAATTAATAAAATAACACATTCAGACTAAATGATGATCTGTATTTGGCAGCATGCTTTCTGAATACATCCATTTCATGCCGTTCCATCAAATTGTCACCGACTGTGAAACTTCTTTTTTGAGTCATGAAATAATCACTGAAAAGAAAAGAAAGTAGGGAAGACAGGAAGAAGTTCAAAGATGGACTCGGCAAGCAAGTCATCTGTCATTGAAAGAAAATAAAAGTTCCAACATTTTGCTAAAGGCCAGTGGCTAAACACATCAACTTGTATGCTACACAAATTGAGACCTTTCTTTTTTAAAATGGCTGAATAAAAGCAATAGATTGTGCATGTATACACGAAAGATATCAAGACCTTAAGAATTTGATACTACATATAAACTTTAAACCCAGAAAGAAGTTCAAAATATAGAAGCAAGAAAAATCATAGCATCACCTCAGCCACCCTCTTCTCTTCAGCTGAAATACCTTATCGACCAAATTCAAAACAGGAATGCTTAAATTGGGTGGAGTCCACTGCAAGAAAAATCCAGCATCAATTAGAGTAATAGCCAAAGCTGCCTAAAACTCAGGATCTTTGCCATATGTTGTCGTGAACCACCTCTTCTACATGCTTAAGATGTTAGAGAGGGATGAATTTGTTTATTTAAATTCAGCATTCAATAAGATCTGAAAGTGCACAAGAAAATCGAGAGAGAGAGAGAGAGAGAGCCACTAGAATTAGAAAGAAAAAAAAACAAAAAAACATGAACACCTAAGGCCTGCTCCAGCAAAATGATATTACAATGATTACTCGTAAGGACAAGGGGAGGGGAAATGAACAGATCACTAAAGTCGATAGGTGAATACAAGTATTCTACCACTGTACCTCTGGAGGAACCCCAGTTGGATCCTCTTGGGGAACAGATGTTAATGCAAGACTATACTCTGAATATCTGCTCACACTATGCGACTCAGATTGCACTTTTTGACCACGAATTTCCTCAGAATTCAAGGTAAACTCTTCATCACATGTCACAACTCTTGGTGGAAACCCCTTTGGGTTCAATTCGTAGTCCGAGAGCCTCCCATTGGCTTGTGCAGCAGATTCTACTTCCTGTTTCCCATGGCTTTCATCTTTATCACCTTCCTCGTTATCAGAGAAACTGTTAATTGATTCAGTGGTATTGTGACTGTTAATTGACTCGGTGGTATTGTGACTCAAAGCCAGGTTTTTAATATCATCTGCTATCCAGGACGAAGTTCTGCTTGTCACTAAGGAAGCTGGTTCGCACATAGAGGAAGGTGAGCCAACAACTTTCTGCATCAAGCTATCAGAAACTCCTTTGAACTGCCGTACAATATCATCCACAGCATCATCTACATTAACTGTTTAGAAATAGAAAACACTGATAATGACTATAACATTTAGGTAACAGTCATAAACTCAAATATAATGAAATCAATTAGAAAAGGAAACAAGAAAGCGATTAGGCTCCCGAAGGAGTGAGCAAGAAATTAGCAGTATTGTTTTCTAATGAAGTGGTCTACAAATAACCTTCAGTAAATAATATTATCATGATTCTTTCGTGTACCATTATATGCATAACCTGTCACAGGCAAATGGTGGTGACACTTTACAACTCGAATTATGGTAATCAATTAGCTGTATGAGCAAAATGAGTTCAGTGTGCCAACTGCCAACGAACCAATCATGCATTTTCAATTTCTTTTATGTCTTGCAACAAAAACAGCTCTACAACTATAACTTCCATGGCCAAAATTCTGCCCCCCACAAAGAAGTAAATCTAAAGAGTATAAAGAATACAGTAATATAGTAACAAGAAGGTAGAATTAGAGACACCGAACAAACTTATTCAAATTGGAAAAAGCCCGCAGAAATTATCATGGACTTCTGATCATAATTTACAAAAAGTTACATATAGAGTACTAGAACATTCAACAGCCTCCCCACAAGTGACATGATTCTAAAAGTAGCAACAAGTTGAAGTGCAGCATACATGCATTAGTTCAATATATTTCAAGCACCATATACAGGTAGAAAGAATGATATGCACACACCCAAAAATATGAGCCACTGAGTAATAAGAGAGAGATGAGATCCAAGAAGACAAGCCAGGTACCTGCCAAAGTCTTAATCACTGAAGATGATTTCCCAAATGAGTAATTCTTCATTGAAAAAGAAATACAAATTAACTTCCCCAGAAAAAAAATCCAAAGGTAATGAATATGTTCTCAAGAAAACCCACAGACATACACACCTTAGAGGAAGCGCTTAGAAAATCCCATACTTCATGCTGCTCAGCAACATTGGCAATTGACAATAGATCCTGGTAAAGATAGTGTAATTAAAATAGCTAAATAAGGAAGAGAGTGAATAGCAACATCCTAAGTCGGGGTGATCATACTTGCAGATACTTGTGAAGTTGAATACAACGCTGGTGAACGAAAGCATCCTCTGTACTTGATGAGAATATCCTTTTGGGAGGCAAATGTAACATATAATTAGGAATGTCCTTGAGATGTCGGTGCAATCTCTCAAAGTTTCGATATCTGCAGACAAATTATGGAAAAAGAATTAGCTCAACACACCTGGAAAGACCCAGTAGCACCATTCTAATTAAGAAACTATCTCAGATAGATGAAACCAAAGTTGTTCTTGTGCTGAAACTTAATTGAAAATCCCCAACAAAAATGAGACGAACTTTAAACATAGAAATATTTTTTGAAGAATCGGAAGCAAAACACAAACCTTCTTTTTACAAACCAAGTGTTGTTGTCAGCATCAGTCACAGCAATCGAGTAAACTGCAAACGATGTTGAGCCAAGTTTCTCAAAGTATGCTCCAATAACCTGCAATATCAAAAGATTGAAGATCAAACATGTATATAATCATCAGAAAATGATGAGAATAATTATACAGTCCCCCTTCTAAATCAAGTTTCAGCTTTAAAATCTAGCTGCAGATCCAAACACGCAATCAATCAACTTGCTTAATAGTGACAATCGAAATGGCAGCAACCTAAATCGTGAAGACAGAGTTGTGGAAGGGCAATACAAGCATCCTGCTGCTAGGCGAAGCAGCACATATGCTTGCATGCAAATTATCCATCCTCTAACAATAGAGCTGAGATATTACTTAACCTTAGAATATTAATCTTTCATGGAAGAAGTGTATGCCACAATAGAAGAGAAGAGGGATGAAAGTAAACAAGCAAAGGACAGAAGGGAGCTGTTCTGTATGAATCGAAGGATCCGGTTCAAAATGTGTAAGAAGCTTTTTTCTACTCTAACTGTCCACAGGGAGCCTTAGGCTCTAGCGTAGAAGAGGATCAACAGGCCTAATACAAGTTTTAAGTGGAGCTTTCTTGTAGAACTTGGCTAAGGGAGTGACTTACGGGGATGACAAATCCACTAAAAAGCGGATTTGCCTCGACAAGTCATGTAGGAATCCAGGGAGATCTTTCCTAAAATGCCCACTAAATACAAACACAATCCATAAATCAATATCATCACCTTGATACTGAAGCAGTACAGATGCTTGCATGCAAATTATTCATTCCCTGACAATATGTGTGAAGTATTACTAAAGTTTTACTCTTTCACAGAAAAAGTGTATGCCTCAATAAAAGAGAAGGGTCCAAACCCTCACTCTGAACGCAGAGGAAATACCGAAAGCATGAATTGTGAAGGTTCTCTTCTTGAATAACAAAACATTTCAATTTATAAATGCCGAGTCCATGAACATTTAGAGAAACTGAATAAAAAGGGGAATGATTTGTCTTACCCGGCATCTCAGCCTTGGAACATGCAGTCCTTCACTGCGCAGAACCATATTTGAGACACTCTTGACACTATGTATATTACTTCCATTAATATCCACACCATAAAATTCCGAAATAATGGGCGAACCACCTTTGCTAGTAAATGTATCTTCCATGTTTGATTGGACTTTCAAATCAGAAGTGCTGTTTGATCTCCTAAGCCTGTTTCTATTTTCAAGAGGAACAACTCTAGTTGTATCCTCAAGTTTAGTATCAGTAGATCCATCCTTTGAAAATACCTCCTTGTTAAGATCCTGAGGCATGTGTAATGCATTAGTGTCGTGATCAGTAAGCCCAGCATCTGGTTGAGGCAAAGATAGAAGCTGCATCGCAGCTTTATCTTCCACTCCAGTAGATATTTCAGGGTTGTTTTCCCACAATTGGGTACCCATTTCCTTCTGAGGCATGACACTGCTTACTGAACCTGCTGTTTCAGGAGCCTGAATTCCTGTCGCAGTGCTCTTCTTGAGCTTCTTTTTGTAGTTTCTTCCTATTGCCCACATGTTCTCAAGATTTTCAGGCATAAGAACTTCTGTTCTTCTCTGTGTTGCAGCCTCAAACACTCGGGCCCAGTCGGAAGGTCGTGGATGGGCCAGTTCATCCTGCACTGTATCAGATAAGGAATTTCCTGATGCAACAGACATAAGTTCCTTTCTATTGTCAAAACGAGCTAAAGTCAAATCAGTTCCTTGACTGTCGGCAGATAGATTTTTCTTGAAAGCAGATTCGCCAGCAGCGTGATTATGACCCTCCATATTAGATGACTGATCAGTGCCACCGTCCTTAAACAACTCAGCCTTGATGACAATGAAAATATAGAGAACCAATTCATTAATATACCTGGAAAAGTGCTAAAAACAATAAATTTCCTGAATGGACATGCCATCTGGTGAATCATTAATGTAATGAAAAGATAAGCAGTTATAATTTTAACCGCTTTCCATAAAATGATTGGCAGAGATAAGGACAAAAATGCAAGCAGTAAAAAACTCGGAAATCCCAAATGAATCTTCAAAATGACGACAATAATAATAGAAGAGTTATGATCTATTGATTTGACATACCTTTCAAACATGGGTACGCAGTTTCCTTTTTAAAAAAAAAAAATTGTGTAGAGAAAGAATTCTTAAACGCACATCAGGATTATTTTGCTAGTTGTTTTAAGAGATAGTGATTTCCTCTTCTATCACAAGAAAATGTTATTTTATCTTTTCTGGTCGAAGTCGCTGCTTCTTCTTCATCAAACAATTCCAGCACTGTATTTTTTTCCTCAAATCATAAGTTCAATACTTAGTAAAGCCCAGTTAGTCAATCAAAAAGGCCTTGATTTTCTAAATGTTATTTTTCACAGGTACTTTTCATCAGCCCCATTAAAGACGGTGGATCTCTTTTTTCTCCCCCAATGCCTCTCCCACTAGATCCTTCTGGTTTAATACTTTCCTCAACTGTCGACCACAACTTATGAATAATCCACCCGTAAGTTTTGCAGTTCCACTGCCTACTGCATGGAGCATTCTACAATACATTTGTCCTACATCAATTTGTATCTTGAAATGAAGCAAACAAAGGCAGTTTCCAGAACATGCACGTAACGCTAAAGGACATTTAAACTTCAGAGAAGAAGACCCCCACAGTTCTATTTGTAAGTCGGTAAAACAAGAATGAACCCAGCAGAAAGTGGAATATCTTTGGTGATTGTTCTAGTCATCATACATGCAGCTGTCTATTTACATTATTGATAACATTTATCTGTCTCTTGAATCTCACGCCATTCCTTAAAGTATCTAGTCAGTTGCAGTAATTGTCTCTTTTCCTCACTTCATCAGAAAAGATTTGACTTCTATTGTCATGTAATAAGGTCGTGGTAAAAAGTTGTGCAAGTTATAACCAAGACTGTCTAGCTTTAGTTATCAGACTTGACTTTATGGTACTAGGACAAAACTTGTGATAAAATTCTTTAATATGAAAAATTAAATAATTGACAAAACATTTCAGATGAGATAACTCCTGTAAAATAAAAGGAGAGATGCTTAAAAAAATTTATATGATGTGCCATGTGCTAAATTCATTATGTAGAAAGGAAACATGGTCCATGACATTTAAAAGCTCATGCAAATACAGCAAATAGACAAGTAACAGTCCTAGTTATTATCATCAGAAGTTCATCAGATATTAATATCAAGCTAGTTTAATCTTCAATAATGATGGCATGATCGCAAAAAACGTCGAGGCACGTGAAATACACATGAACATACATGAAGAAACTAATTTTGATTTAAAAAGTAAAATCATAAATAAAAGTCTCACCCTGGGCTTACTAAATTTATAAGAGGTTGCAGTACCAAACATGTTACAAGCTCTCGTGCAATGCATCGAACCAGAGGGCATTGGGCTTCCCTTGGTCTTAGTACGATAGTTAAGAGTCCACCCATGAGCTGCTGAAGAAACTACACATTAACAAGCATTAGATGACAAGAAAATAACAAACAAAACAGAAAACATAATAACTTTATTCTGTCTCAGAACATTTCTACACCTTGTACTCACACTCTGGAGATATCAGAGCAGGATGAAGCTGCTTAGAAGCCAGGAGATGGTGTTTCAACCTTTCATCTCGTTCTTCAGAAGAAAGTATTCCCATAACATCCACACCAATGGAAGTCTGGTTTTTTCTGAAAAGATCCAGGTGATCTCCTATCAGGTCTACAATGTCCCTGGATGAATGAAAAAATAAACACACACAGCAGGTTTAATCACTTAATTAATCATTACTCATGAATTCACATGGTTTTACAACGATTAGCTGTGATCAAAGAGGCAGCTAAATACCTTGTCAACAGGTCAACAAGGTTTACTTCTTTGACTCTGCCAGACACTTCACCAAGTGCATCCATGATTACAGCACGTATCAACTCAGGTGCCTCTTTGTCAGGTGTAATATCAGAATACCACAGATCACTGACAAAATCGCGCAAAAGCTTGTCGATAAAATCCTGCATAGCGGCCTCTACAACCGGGGAATCAATGTTTCTCTTCCATTTTGGTGGGGGAGGCATGGTAGTAAGACGAGAATCATTTGCTGAGAGCTGCCTCTTTTCTAAGTGTGACAAGTAGGACTGCGGTCTGGCATTATGAACCTTCCACCGAAATTCAACCTCATTGAATAACATTCTTAGCCCAGAAACCAAGAGTATAGCTATGGGTGCATTCATTAACATTGATTTACTTGTATCTGAAATCATGAATATAATTAGAAACTTCAGAAGAATATTGAATGGCATCATGGTAAGAAAGGTAGCATATTTCCAATAATGATCCTACTGAAATTAAACAAACATGTAATACCAAAATCACTAATTGCGTGAGCCATAAATAACTACAAGTTAATCGTACTCACAAAGAAGTTAGTCATTAACTTTTCCGTTGTTATCTACCTAATGTTGTCAAACTCAAAACACTTCAGTAGTGCAAAGGGAACGGACACAATTACTTCCCACTTAGAAGCCATTTATTAAGTAATGAGCCACAAATCAAACCCAATTCAACCATTTGACATGTAAATATAATAGATTGTAAGCATTCTTCATTTTCTCACCCGACTAACAACTTCATCTTACAAAATTCAAAATGTAAATCACAGGAAATTGAAACCCGAGCAGAAACCAAAATATGAAGATCGAATTCACAAATATCATTCCCGTGATTTCTTAATTTCAACACCAGAAAACCATTACATCGTAGCTGAAATCAAATTATCAAATTTAAACAATAAAACGCCATTACATATGCAATTCAGCGGCTGAAACACGGAAATAAAAACACACATTTCAAATTTACATTTCACGAATCAAAAAGGAAGAAACTGGAGCTCACGCGTCAAGAAGTAAGAGATGGCAAATATACACAATGCCCACCAAACCGTTCGAAGCTTCACCTCCTCGATCAGATCCTGCACGCTCTCCATAGCCTTCTTCATTATTTTTCTTAAACAAAACCTAAATTAGTGCATAATGATTAACAATCCAAAATTCAAGGTGAAAAAGAAACTATATACAAAACATCATCAAATTCTATTCCCTCCCGTGAAAAATAAATCCAAAAATCCAAAATGTCAGCCAACTTAAAGCAAAAGGAATTGTGCATGAATTTCGTCTTTTAGCTAAGGCATTTTTTACTTTTTTGGTTTATTTGAAATTGTTTGGGAGGAGAGGGGGAGAGAGAGACAAGAACGTGGGGTTCGCTATACACGTTCTACTGTACAAATTCCAAACAGTTGGAAGGAATTGACGAATTTGACCTTCTGGGGGCCCACTTCTTTTTATTGCCATGCTATTGTTAGATTCCATTCAGTTTTACTACTCGAAAATAATGCTATTCATTTTCATTGGAGTTGAGATTCAATTTATGTGGTAATTATATTATATTAAGATAGCGTTTGATTGCGAGCATGTAATTTTTATGAAAAGAAAATATTTTAGAAATGATTTATATGGAAATTGTCAATTAAATGTGTTTTATATGGAAAATTTTCCCATTAATTTTAGCAACATCAATGCCTCGATTTTGACACCACAAAAGGTGTCGAACTACAATTAACTTAGGATGTGTTTGATATGGAAAATTTTCTATGGAACTAGGAATTCAAATTCCATCTTCCACCAATTTGCTTGTTTGATGGGAATAATTTCTTGGGAATTGGATTTCTACATTTTCTTTGTTTTGCTTGAAACCATTTTTTAAACAATGGCAACAAATTCCAAACCCAATGATAAAAAAATATATTCATTTAATTGACAATTTAGATGAAAAACAAAGTCAAACAAACAAAGAAAATTTATTTTTTTTTATTATTATTTTTTGGAATCCAAACAAATTTTACCACCAATTCTAATAAATTTTATCCCTTTAATTGACAATTTTCATGAAAGACGAAGCCAAACGAACCAGATGAAAAATTATATCAATCAAACACAATTAATTCTAATTCCCAGTAAAACAATTTTTAGACAATTCAATTCCCTGAAATTNCTTTAATTGACAATTTTCATGAAAGACGAAGCCAAACGAGCCAGATGAAGAATTATATCAATCAAACACAATTAATTCTAATTCCCAGTAAAACACTTTTTAGACAATTCAATTCCCTGAAATTCATTTTTTTTACACCTATTTTCCACATTTGCAATCAAACGAACCCTTATTTCAATTCCATTTAGCAGTAACAATTATAGTGCCACTCAAATATCATTATCAAAGACATTTTTAAGTTGTTACGTTTGAATACTCGATAGCATCAATGCGTACAATCACTCATCATTTTAAGCCTCAAACAACAAATGAACCTAGGGCCGAGCCATCGAGAATCTTGTTGAAAAAATAGCCTAAAAGTAGGAACTTTTCCTAGGTAAATAAAAGTACAAGTACAATTCTCTTTATATTTAAAATGCACTGAAAATGCAAATCGGCCGATTCTTTTTCTTATCAAAATGTTGGCTCATAAGAAGACTCGTTTTGGAAAAGGGGCTTAGTTAATGAAACATATATGTATAATATGTAGTGGTGAACAAAAAAAATTGTCAAGTCATCGAATCGAATCGTAATCACAACTTGACACCATTGATTTGGGTCTACTTAGTTTAGGTTTCGATTGTTTCAAAATTGAACGTAACCATTTGAAAATAATTCTATTTAATTTTCGATAGTTGAAAAACTATTTGAAATAATGTAGTTACCAATTAATGTGTGTGGACAAGTCGTTATCTATTTTTAGTTCGTTTTCCATTCAGACCAACTCTCCTAAATGTAAGCAAAACCTCCTATTTTTGTATCTAGATAGAATTGACACAGAGCTTCTTCACTTTTGTTATGCCTCCACAAACATCATGTACGTCTCTCCTTATAACACCCATCATTTTCTCTTTCTATAAGATAATTATAAGCGGTTTACACCACAACCGGTTCCACTCTACCATCCCAGAAAACTTCGGGAATTCCCCAGCTTCAGTAATAGTCATCTCCAGCAAGTTCACCGGATGCATTCCGAGCAGCATTGGCAAAATGGGGAACACATTGGACGAGGGTCCTTTTCTGAAACAATGCTCTCTCCGGTTGCTTACCTGAAGAAATTACTCTGTTCAATGGCACAAACGTTACTGATATCAGCAATAACAAGTTGATTGGAGATCTGCCTGTAGAATGTGGAAGTTGTAGTAATAGCAAACATGTTTAGAGCAAAGGTCCCTGACAGGCATTGCAGCTTGCCAAATTTGAAAAATTTCACACCCTCTTCCAACTATCTCTTGGCGAAAGACCCAACGTGCCAACCTAATGAAGTGGCCGATCTTCAGTTCGACGAAAATAAATATTTCGGCAAAGAGGCACAGCAGAGATCGGAAAAGGTATGTCTGGCTGTCTTGAGCAAAAGCGTGAATTGCAGTGCCACAGGCTGCAGATTGTCGGAACCAAATGTTAGTCCAAAGCCCACTAGCACATATACTCTGTCTAAACCGATGCCAAAGCCGGTGGCTCCACCAAGGGCAAGGCTAACTCCACCTGTGAAAACTCCGCCAACACCATCAACACAAAAAACTCGGTCACCCAGTCCAAAACCAATTCCGGCATCATCCATCCCCAAACCCAAAATCGCACCACCACCTCCAACATCAAAACCCACCATTCAGAAGGTATCTCCTACACGACAACCAACACCAACACCAAAACCCACACCCTCACCCCTCAAGGCTTCCAAACCAACAACACCAAAGCCAAAACCCACCACTCCAAAGGTATCTCCTTCACCACAACCAACACCAAAGCCCACGCCCTCACCCCCAAAGGTTTCGCATTCACCACTTCCACCAAGTCCAAAGCCGAATCCTTCAAAACCACCAAAGGTTTCTGTTCCACCTACTACTGCCCAACCACATAAGGGTACAGCTCCTCCAGTTGTTTCAAAACCTCCAAACCCCCCTCCAAAGCCGACTCTAGACCCAACTCTAGCTCCCACACCAAACCCTTGTAAACCATCTCCTATTCCTATGCCACGGAAATCAACGACACCATTGGTTGCCTCGCCACCTCAAGTTCAATAGCCACCTATCTACTCGTTGCCACCACCTCAGGTGCAGTACCCTCACCAGTACCTAAACTCTATCCTCCACCAGTCTTCTACCCACCACCTATCTACTCACCTCCGCTGCCAGTCTTCTCCCCGCCACTGCCAGTATTAAGTCTCCCCCGCCACCAGCACCTAAACTCTCACCTCCTCCACCTTCAGTGCAGTCCCCTCCACCCCACCCCACCCCACCTAAATTCTCACCTCCTCCACCTCAGCTATCACCACCATGCATCCAATGCAATCATCACCACCAGTTACTGTGTAGTCTCCTCTGCCGACCTTCCCAGAATGTACTCCCCACGAACTTGGGCTGCCAATACACATCCCTGCAGCCGCCAGTTTCCCCAGGCTATTAAGGAGTATCAGCATACGTCCAGAAAACAATGTACAAACTTATTTTGTAAGAGTTATATTATGGACTGTACTAACTCATTTTCTATAGTTTATATTGCCATTCAATTCAATTCGAGATGAGTGATTTTTACCACTCTCAATTCACATTGTTACTGAATTATATTCTGATTTGAACGACTTAAGAGTCGGTGCATTTAAATATATTCTTGTATAAAATATATTGCAGAAGTAGTGAATTAGAACTGATGGTCTAATTTTATAAATACGGTAATGCCCTTTGAATTATGACCTATATTAGTGTGAACTTTGATAATATAAGCATCTTTCTTAATCATCAAACTCTATCTGCCAATCATGTTTTTCTTAAAGTTCAGATGTAAAGATTTCAAAACGTTAATTCTACTTTTTCCTAACATTGTATGTCTATTCTGCTTCCAACCTCTCTCCACCAAGGCACCCACCCTCTACCTTCATTTCTATCCAACGTCTTGGCATATCACATATGTACGCGAGGTCCAACAAAAGTGTAGTAGACTTACAGAGAAGCTGTAATCATGTGCAGCCACACAGCATTTCTTGGTTGTTACCTCGTCCTTTTTCATCCCAAAGAACAAAAAGTAACTTCATTACATATCAACATCGACTAAATCTAAAAAATGGGTTTCAAAACCATATTTCAGCAATTTAAATTTCAAATGTTACATGATAATTGTTAGAGACTATTTCCTAAAATAGTCAAGTAAATAGGTTTGGCTTTTAGCCGTAATTTTTATCCCAAAATAGTGTGAGCTACTTGTATATATACACACATATTTTCTATGAATGAAATGAGAAATACCTTGAGCTATTACAATAATGGTTCGGGCTAATCTGGTTACTTCAAAACTTTGAAGAAAGACAGCGTTAACAAAAAATAAGAACTTGTGTTAATAGATAAACATTAGAAAAATCTCGATATCCTTCCACTATTATCCTTACAACTTGAAAGTACTCACGTCTCACATTGAGCATTATTTACTACTTTAGAACTAATTATATACACGTCTAATATAATTATAATCCAGTACTACAAAAAATTAAATTAACTCTTAGAATGTCGTCATACCTTGAACAACATAACATCCCCTTCACCAACCTTCGTACTTATATCAACAGATACTTCATGTGTTCCAAGGCAATGCCATAGATTTTCATATAAGTTCAGGTTTCAGCCGCTGAAATGTACAACATAACCCTCTTTGTAAAGCCGTTTCCCGCCATTATCTTCTGTCCTCTCCCAGGACTTCAGCGGTTGTACGTCCAACATAGTTTCATGTGGTGGTACTCTGTAAAGTAGGAAAGATGTCAGCTAGAATGATCTCATAATCTTGATCTATGTTTAGCGGCATCAAATGGTAACTGTCTGCGAACAGAAGCAAGTGGCTTTGCATTCCTAGAACCTGCGAATTTAATATCCCAACCTTCCACGTTCTTTGGGACACACGCGTCAAATAATACTTGGCCAAGGACACTATGTGCACTCATACAAGGGTTTGACCGATTTGGCGATCTCTCTTTCTGCTCCTCAGGTACAGACCCAGAGTCTCTACTGTTTCCATAGCCAGCTGAACTTGGCAGGAAGAAGTGGTCATTCGGCCCAACTGCAACTCTTCTAAGGCTTTGATTTGAGTCGACTGCTGCATTCTGGAGGTCACAAATTAAGTCGGATACTTCATCATGCATATCATCCATGGGAGTTCTTTCTCCAAGTTTCTGAATTTTGTGGGGAAAACTAGAAACTGCCTGCTCAAGCAACTCAGCTATAGAAGTCGTGTACTGGATTGACTGATGCTTGTAATGACCTGTTGCAGTGCAAATCATATTAGTGCAAATGCTGTGCCACATGAACCTGAACTAGAAACTTGTAGAAAGTGAAATTCTATATAGATTAGCAATAAGAAAATTGCAGGAAGTGAGAATCCACATATAAACGAGCGTTAATGGATTTATGAGAAAAGGCAGCTATGCACCACTCACAAATCCAAATGTCACTGTCCAAATCACCTACTACATTTTCAATACAAAGCACATTTGAGGATGCTTCACGTGGCCCACCTCATATCTGACTTGGAATTATAGGAAACCAGTGAATGTCATAGGACACACCATTAGATAAGACATTTAAAGAGAGTAAAGAGGGAAATTTTCAAAAAAAAAAATTGAATTTGTTCCCAGTATTTTCAAACCCAAGAAGACCAAATTGGCCAGTCGTAATGAGAGCTGCCCAACTCTCAGGTACAAATTTCACAAAGAACCAAAAAGGTAAAGGCTGGATTAATAACGAGTGGAACAACAGAAGAAAAGAAAGAAACAGTAGAAGAGACGAAAATATATTTAATAAAGCAGTACTAGGGGTCTTCATGTATATGGTTAGCCATGAAATTCAGCAGTCAAATAAGCTTGGTTTGGTCACTTATAGTTAATATTACAAGTATTATTTCTGGTTGAACTGAACTAGTCAGACCTGTCAAACAGCAAAAAGGAACAAAAAAGGAACAGTAACCCCAGAGGAAAAGTTCAACATGGAAATAATAACATTCAGCACACCAACAGCTTCCTACACTGGGTGACTGGGGTGATGAGGAATGCAGCATTAAACTAAGATGGCATTGATTACAGAAAAGTGTACAAGACTTTGAAAGCACTGAACCACAATATATCTCAAGTTTAATGTATCCAACATATAGATATAGTTATAATTATAAGCTGACAATTAACCTGTATTCCACTTCACCACGTTGACGTTGCCCCCCATATCTCTTAATTGCCTAGCAAATTTGCATACAACTGGATATGTAACCACATCGTCATTTTCTGTACATAAAATCAGAAAAGGGACCCCCAAATCCTATAGATAAAAGAAACCGAATAAAAAGGCCAAATTAACTAAAGATATAGTAAATATAATCTGTAAATGTCATGAGCCAATTAGAAACTTACAACTGAGGAACAAAGAGTTTGCCAGTACTCTGCATGTTGGGATCCAAACCTTGTGAGAAATAAAGCATCCAAGCTCGAAGTGACACCTTTCGCAAATAATGATACTAGCTTCGAAAAACCAGGCATCTTCAGGACAATGTGGTTTGAAGCCAATTGGGCACCCAAATCACTACTAAAGTCGACAGGATCAGATTCATATATCTGGCCTGAGATGCAGTGCATAACCAATCTACTATCCTCCTTCATGTAAGAAGAAATAAGTCGATAAATAAATATATGTGCTCTACCACTTATAATTTATTACTCCCCCCATCCCATAAAAATAAGCTTGCTTTCCTTTTTCGTCTTACCCAAATTATGTCACTTTCCTTATTAAGGTTATAGTTGATTTTTAATTTTCTAATATGTCCATATTTAACGTGACTTGTTATCAACAAATATAAACTACTCCTATTTAAACCACTATTTAATATAGGGATATACTAAGAAAAACGTAAGAAAAATTTATATTTCCAACTATATTAATTACGTTTTCTTAATACGTCTGAAAATGAAAACAACCCTTTCTTAATGGAAGGGGGGAGTAACATTAATTGAAGCCAAAGAACCAAGTCTACCAGATTGAGCTCCGCTTCACAACATCCTTCAATAATCTGCATCAGTTGTGAAATAAATTATACACATGGCCACAGTCATGACAAACAATGATTAATCTTATCCAATTTCACTAAACATAAGTGCATAAGTTCTTCAACAAACAGTTAGTGACACAGTCCACATCAGGAACATTTATGGGTGGGAAAGTCAACACAGAGCTCAATGTATGTTCATGTGCATCAAAATGACCATGGCTCCAGTGCATTGACTTTACCTGAAAAAATTTATACATACAAGCCTTTGAACCACCAGAGGATGCTGCAAGGACTATAGGACACATGCTACTCCTCAGCTCCTGCATATACAGAAAAACCTTAGAGACTTTTAGTACTTTGCATGGCTTCATTCACATGTTCTTTTCATGAAAGAAACAGGACAATGAACTAAAAGTAGTTTACTAACTGTTGTTCATTGTTGCCACTTTTTTTGCATATAAAGACATGGTAATAAGACTGACCTTAACAAGCTCATTAAGCACAGAAAATGCTAGTGATGTAGCCCTCTCTGGGATGAATCTGCAGATAAAA
>CAIGRS010018432.1:0-10280 GCA_903798395.1 Fraxinus floribunda
TTTTGAAAATAGCACAAAACGTTTCTATTTGAAACTTTTGATGTGAAATACTTTTTACTGTTTATTTTCTTAATAAAAAATTGTAAAATGACGAATATACTATTCCATTTAAACAAAATAAAAAAGTAGTTGTAACTATAATCCCAAATGTTTTAAAAAGGTACAAACAAGCCCACATAAATTGGGGATAATTCTTCTTCTTCCGTAATCCAACCCATACCCTATCCCCGCTTGGCCCAGTAGATGGTTTTGGAGATAGCAGCTTTGTCTGAACTGGTGGCCCCTTCCTTGGTTTAGGCTTTATACCAAAGCTGCTGTCAGCACCGCCGCACTTTGACTTGCTACAATCAAACAGCTTAGCAGCGTCGATGATCACTCTTCATTGGAATACAATTCTCCCGCCCGTCGGACACTGTCCTTCTACTAAATTTAGCGCATTCCAGAACCTCCTGTGGAAAAATGAGTATGTAGCTGACTTTGACATAAGTTTTGAGTGTAACCTGTTTGACTATTTTGGAAGATAAATATTGATTTGTGTTCTCCTTCATGAATACATCGAAATCATGTATTTACTTGCCAGAATTTATGCTCGGGTGAATGAAAAATTGAAGTTCAAAATATGCCAATTAAAAGGAATTTGTGTTGTTGAGAAAAATAGAAATGTGTTTGTCCACATGGGAAGTGGATGAAAACAAAAACTACTTTAAATATGGTTGCACTTTGGAATGATGTAATCATGTGTAGCATAGATGTTCTCTCCACGTGCGCGCAGGGGGTGCAAATCACGGACCGGAATAGGCTTAGAACCTTGAACTTGTGTGCGGGCGCGATCGCGTACACTGTCGCAACGAAAACTGGCCCATTAGAAGTGTCCATATTTTGCTACATTTTTATTTTATTCAACATACTTTTCATTTTCTAAAACTGTTGAAACTCCTGTGGTAATTGCCATTAAGTGAATGTGCAAGTTACAATCTCAAGAACCAAGTATTTATCTGTCTCATTTTTCCACTTTTCTACACACAAATTCATCTGAAAATACACGAGAAACTTTTCTGCATACAGTTCGAGTTCTGTCTGCATACAATTCAATTTCTGTTTGAGTCTTTAAGGTGGTATTGTTCAGACACTAAATTAGTTCTCTGAAGTAGCATCTATAGTGCTAAGATTCTATTGCTTTACCATTGTATCCTCGGAAGCAGACGCTCAAATTAAATCTCAAGCACGTACGGTGAGAGAACGCATATGTTTTAAAACTGTGTTTGCACATGTCTTGATTTGAAATTTCTTTTATTGCAATTAAATTATTTGTTATGTTATTTTATTGCAAGTTGTTAATAAGACATTTGGTACATGTGAATAGATGTCTCTATTACTTACATATACGATATGTGTAAATTGTAAATCCACTAAGTTGTATATACGGTATCAGTGCTAATAAAACTCTATTTGTCAATAATTTACTCGTTAGCCGGTATTTATTCACTTAAATATACTACCAACACCTCCTCGATTAAATAATTGAATGACTAAGCAAAGTTGAACAGCTGGGGAAATCGACACATAGTGGCGGGCACCTCTCCAATGAGGCGGTTGTGTCCCACATCTAGTTGTTCCAAGCTCCTCGTACGACTAATACCCAAAAGTAATGGCCCTTGGAGATTATTGACACTAACATCAAATAGTGTCAATTGCTTTAGAATCCCAATCTCTGGAGGCAAGCAACCGGTTAGATTATCATTCATCAAAATCAATTCATTCAAAGTTTTACCCATTTTTTCAATGCTGACTCGAATACAACCCTCAAGATTATTGTTAGCCCATACCAAAATAGAAATTGGAGAATTTCATGACTTCCTGGTATTCTAAACCAGAATATGTTGTCGTTCGAGATTATTGAGCTTTGGATTTGAATATGATGATCGAAGGTGGTGGTTGTCACGGTGGAAGGTGGCATCTTTAATGGGTTTGGTATTTGGGGGGTGGGGGTGGGTTAGGGAAGTAGATGAATTATCCAAATTCATTTGGACTCGTTTGTACTTTTTAAAAATATTTGGGGCTACAATTGAAATTAATTTTTATTTTTTTTCTTCTTTTATTTGTTTTATTTAAATGAGAGGTTATATTCGTCGTTTCGCAATTTTTTATTGAGAAAATGGACGGTATGAGTATTTCACACTAAGTGTTGAATACGGACGTTTTGTGCTATTTTTAAAAAGCATGGAAGGTTTTCTGCAATATGTCCAATAGGTAGGAGGGTTTTGTGCAATTTGGCCTTTAACTAATGTTATGCAGGACACAATCAGTACTAATTCACATTCAAACGAGTTATTATATGCAAAAAGAGTTCATAGATAAAAACCTTCATAAAGATACAAAACTAATGTTTTCACTCGCAAAATCAAGTGAATCAGACCAATTTGATTGATAAAATTAATTTTTATAAGAGAATTTGACTTTTGAACCTTATCTGGGTAGCTTTTTTTGTGTTAATCTTCTTAGCAAATAAATACTGAATTTAGAGTTGTTATCTCTATTTTTAATTATGCTTTTTCACTGTCTTTATTCTCTATACAATATGTACATGTTTGAGTCAAATTTTCATTTTCATTATTCTACTTATCTTCAACAACACATTCTTCAATAAAATAATATATTTCATCACATCAATAACTTTTCTTACTTTTTCAACCCCACATTTTTCATAAATCTACTATTTCAGAATACATTTTTTCAAAATAATGTGGTTCAAACATACCCTAAGTACATCAAATTTGACATAATATGTGTTGACATATTTTTAAACATTGATATTAACGATACTTTTTTCAATCAATGATTAAATTTTTTACACAAATAAAATGTCAATCTTAGGGTGTGTTTGAGTCGCATTATTTTGAAAGAATGTACTCTGAAATAATAGATTAATAAATAATGTGTTTGAAAAGAATGAAAAATTATTGATGTGATGGAACATATTATTTTATCGAAAGATATGTGATTGAAAATAAATAGAAGAATGTGAATGTGTACCAAACAGGAGCTTAATGTCAAGGGAGAATATAAAAGAAGCATAATTAAAAAATAATAATATTCCTAAAATAATATTCTGTATTGGGATTTGAATAAATCTTTAATTAAAAAAGAAAAAGCCGAGATTAAGCATCCGGGGGAGTATATATACATTTTCTTTCGTAATTCCACCCATATTTTCTGCACACACGCACACAATCAGGTTTGAGTCTTCTTCCCTAATTTTCGTACTCTGAAAACGCACACAGTGAAAGGGTTTTTGGGGGGTTTTGATTCCATGGGCTCAGGCCCATCGTAAAACTTCCGTTTCACGCCCCAGATGTCGTCATCTCTTTCCAAAAGGAAGCTCGATGATTACTATGCCGACGATTCCTTCATCATCGACATGAATACGCCGCCCGCCGCCGCTAGGATGCGAAAAGACCAAACTGCCCTTCCACCTTCTCCACCTCCCTTGTCCCGGCACCAGCGATCGTCACTCACGGAGTCAACTTGCTCTGTCAATAGCATTCAATTTTTTGTCCGTATTTTATCTGACCATACCCTTGTTCTCAAAACCGATTGCTCCACTACGATTAAGGATATTCATGAACAAATAGAGTCTATTACTGGAATTCCTGTATTCGAGCAGCGATTGATATACCGGGGTAAGCAATTGCAGTGGGAACAAACTCTGGCAGAATGCAAGATCCAAAACGACGCAGGATTGCAGCTGGTTGGACGAATGCGGAGCACGGAGCATCCTCAGGCCTGGCAGCTCGTCAACGACATTATTTTCTTAATTTTCCAGCTTTGCAAAGACACACCGCCTCCTCCGTTGCCCGAACTGTTTCCTCCAAAAACTGTCAAATCATTGCTCGATGATTTTCTGTCCAAGACCCCGCGCACTAACTCTCACAAGGCGTCTGGGCACTTGCAGGTTTTCCTCTCTTCCTCTGCCCCTGCGGCCCTGGTGATGCTTTACATGTCATCTCATAAACCGAACAGGGATGCTGCTAATGAAGCAATCAAACAGTTCATTGAATCAAGTAAGAATGTTTTGCCTAAGCATATGTATTGTCAGTGTGCACCGATTGTTTTAGAATTTTGTAAGTTGTTGAGTAGCGCAGCTGGGACTGATGATCCCTTGTATAATGTGTGTCGAAGTACTATGGGGATGATGGTGGAGTTTCTTGAGGTTGGGGTGAAGAAGGAGCCGATTGGGGTTCATGATATTTTTCCATTTGTCAGTCAATTAGCAACCAAGTTATCGCAAGATTTAGTGCTGAGTATGGAGTCGAGCTCGTTTGTAGGGCCCCTGTTGAGTGATGTCCGAGATTTCACAGCCTTTGTTGTCCCAGTGAGAAACAAGATCATGCTAGAAATCACTTTTTGCGGCCCTGTTAAGTTTCCCTTGAGCGAGCAAAGTTGGGTATGTTATGGGAAGGAAATCATATTTTTGCACGGGATCTTTATTGATCTATTGGGGAAATTGGAGGAGTGTTTGGGGAGAATTGAGGAGCAGGTAGATATGAGAGCGAAATCGGATAGTGAGACACTTTTCTTCGGATGGTGCCAGTATCTTGCAATCTTGAAGGAACTGAATAGTATATCTAAACTTTATAATGGTGCAGAAGAGGTTTTTTGGGAGAAAATGAGAAAGAAGAAGGATGCCTTGTGTTATCTTATTGTTAGATTTGCAAAGAGGAGCGATGAGCACCAGTGGATTCTTGAGCACAAGGAAGTGACTAATTTTGAGGCGAGGAAGCATTTAGCCATGATGATACTCCCTGAAGTGAAGGATGAGTACGATGAGCAGCATGAGATGCTCATTGACCGCTCACATCTGTTGGCAGAATCATTCGAGTACATTGCACACGCGGAACTGGACTCACTGCGTGCTGGCTTATTTATGGAGTTCAAGAATGAGGAGGCAACAGGCCCTGGTGTCTTGAGGGAGTGGTTCTTCTTGGTATGTCAAGCAATCTTCAACCCTCAAAATGCACTCTTCTTGGCTTGCCCTAATGATCGCAGAAGGTTTTTTCCAAATCCAGGTTAGGTTTCCTCATCTTTCATGCACACATTCTGAAAATATTATTAGCTAAAGCATACTCGTGTGAAGATTCATACTATACACTTGGTTACAGCGAATTGTGCTTTTTGTTAGCTTCTGTTATTTTGCAAGTGGTATCATGTATGCCTATCACATCCCAAATACTATGCATGAGGGGATGACAAGTAGCTTGAAGAATATATAACTTAAGTTTTTCATAGACTCATAGGAGTAATGATTCAAGGTAGCAACTCTAGTTTACCCCTCTATTACAGGTTTATAATTTTGATGTTCACCTAATGCACTGCGTACTCTTTTCTGCAGAAAAGTAATAAAACGATGCTATACTTCATTTGCTTAATCTCACTCTAAGAATGGAAATATATAGCATTGGTACATAAAGATTTCATTTTTATGAACACCCCCTGTCATGACGGTTGTCCAATTTAAAAATTGGACAAATAATTTCAGTTGAGTTTTCAAATTGTTTTTTGGATATTGAGTATAGCACTTGAAGCATCAATGATTAGTAACTGTGCATTGAAAAGAACAAAGAACTTGTGAACATGAAAAGACTACTCTTCTTATAAACTAGCCAGTATACAGGTAAGTGAGATTTTATAACCATCACATAAATAAGAATTGATGGATATCAACCTTCAACCATGTAATTGAAGGTTCTTGATAATATGATCATACATCAGGAGAGGTAGTTTTCTTAGTACCATAGAGTGAATAAGTTAGAGGGACGATGGTGAACAAAAATTATTGAACATAACTTTTGAGCTTGATTATTTTTCCCTTTCCCCTATAATTCTTGTTTATTCCAATTTTTTTTATTTTTTTTTTCTGTGGACGTGGGTTGGTGTAGTGCTAATGGTAGATTTAATAGGTGGAGGTTTCTACAAATGGGTTGTAGATCTTTGTTCTATCCCACTAAAGATGTTATTGCCACCAGCCCAGTTGCTTGTCACTGCTGGCTAATTTTTTTAAGGCTCTTAGTATAGGTGTCAGTGCATTGGAGGCAGAATGTATTAAGTATTACTATGTAATATCATTGTCATATTATGCCTGTACAAAATCATCTTATATCTTCCTGTTGAGGTCTCTATATCTCCCAGGGGTCATGTGTGATCAAAATCACAATTGGTTGCCATATTGGTTGTCTGTGTCACTAGTTTTTTGTGTAAAATATAGTGTGATAAAAAAATTTAATTTTGATCTTTAGGTTGGACTGTCCCATGCCTGTTTTCGTGGCATTGCTGTTTTCACCTGCAATTATACAGCCCATGTGCTGCCCCTCCACAAAAATAAAAAAAATAAAAAAATAAAAAATAAAAAATTGAAGAAAAAACTTTCTGAAAAAATAAAATAAAATAAAATTGCACAGTTTCCTAGAACCCTTTTCCTGTAATATGTCAATTTGCAAATAAATGCTCATTGCTCTTTTTAATTTGCTTCTGATGAAAGAATTCCCCAAACGAGCGTTACATTTAGTGCATGTTTGGCATTGCTTGAATTTTAATTTAATACGGTGAAATATACTTTTTATTTACACATTTGTAGAATCCACAACTTACTACCCACTTATCAGCTACACATTTCATAAGACTTGCTACTTATAAGTACTTAAAAGCAATACCATACAAGCTCACTTCTTTAATTTCTTTTCCCCTCGTTTCCCTGTAGGTGCTATTTAAATTTCATGTGGATTTTTTTTATTTATAATGACACGCCCTTTCTTATAAAAGCTTTAAAAAAGATGATGATCAAATTTCTTGCCTAGTGCCTTTTGTCTTATCTCTTTTCTCATATGCTGGAAGTTGCAAGTAACTTCTGATGATTGGTGTTGTGAAGTGGTGTGCGAAGCAGATGCACCACACTTTCCTGCTGTTATTATGGTTAAGGACTTATCTTTTCCTGTTTGGTGGGAATTACCAACAATGGTTATAGTTCATTTGACAAAACAATATAGAAAAAGATTAGCGCTACAAAGGTATGTTCATGGGAATTTTAGAATCTAGAGTGAAGCTACCTTACAACTTCTTTCTTACTTCTAACAATTGATTGTCGTTGACTGAACACAATTTTATTCACCGAGTGTGTAATGTCTGATGTTTCTTCTAATATGATGTTGATGACAGTTCTCTTTCAGTCTTTATCATTGTAGGAGGAACTTAAAATTATAACAAGGCACACAATTCTGTTTTGTACACTAATGACAAGACAAATGATTCTCTGTTTGTTAATTTTGTCTGTTTGCAGCATCTAAGGTGGATCCTTTGCACCTTGAATATTTTAACTTCTCTGGCAGGGTGATTGCCTTAGCCTTGATGCATAAAATACAAGTTGGTGTTGTCTTTGATCGTGTGTTCTTTCTGCAATTGGCTGGGCATGATATTTCTTTAGAAGATATTCGGGATGCAGATCCTTGCCTGTATAGTAGCTGCAAGCAAATATTGGAGATGGATCCGGTGGCAGTTGACCAAGATGCCCTGGGTCTCACCTTTTCTCATGAGGTTGAACAGTTAGGATCAAGGAAAGTTATTGAGCTTTGCCCTGATGGGACCAGCATCGTTGTAAACAGTAAAAATAGGAACGAGTATGTTGATTCTCTTATTCAGCATTATTTTGTCACGTCCATTGCTGACCAGGTCACCAATTTTGCTCAAGGTTTTGCTGACATTATAAGTAGCCCACAGCTACAGAGATCCTTTTTCCGAAGTTTAAACCCTGAAGACCTTGACTTGATGCTGCATGGAAGCGAAACTGAAATTTCTGTGGAAGATTGGAAAGCGCATACAGAATATCATGGCTACAAAGAAACTGACTTGCAGATATCCTGGTTTTGGAAGGTATGTCTGAGGAACATTTTTTGGTCGTCCCTATCCAAATGTATTTATATGTCTGCTCCTTGCACCTCCCACACATCCCACACACTCCCAGAATACAAATCCAAGCGTAAAAGTTCAGTGGAAAATGAAAACAACCACTAATTACAGCAAAAAAGAGGAGATGAAATTTTTTGTTGCAACATCCATAAATAGAACATCAAAAGGAAGGTTCATAGAACTTATAATATTTCGGAAAGTTAACAATGTTTAGCTAAACTCAAATACTTTTTTGTGTCCAATGTCTTGAGGTAAGAGACTTTTGGCCTGAATCTATTGTTTGAAGGGAATAGTCTTTAACATATTTGACTCCCCAAGTTTAGAACCTACCTTTATTTAGTACATCTCATTTCAAGAAATGCTCAGGGAAGTGCTGTGCTGGGTGCTAGAGAGAATGAGTTTCCATTATATACACGAATTTTATTGCGGATTTAATGAAGCACTCGTGAGCACGAGATGTAGCGGTGTAATAGTAGAGCATTCTCTATCATATAGGCTTGCACCAAGGTTCTGTCTTAAGTCTTCATCTTTTCTCCTTAGTCCTGAACATCCTTATAGGATGTGTACAAGATGAGGTCCTTGGCGTAAGTCAAACACTGAGGATATATTTTAGTTTACGAGTAGAATATTGAAGTTACTATAGATGATTGTGTTGTCTAAAAAGTGATTGTTCTAGGTATTTAGATTTAATTATTAGAAGGAGGAATTGTAGAGGATGCAATTTATGTAAAGAATTAGAGTGGGGTTGGATGAAATGGAGAAGTGCTACAGAAACTATATCTGATAAGATTCTTTAAGGTTAAAAGGCCTTCTATGCTCTATTCTAACGAGGATTCTTGGGCTTTAATGGACAAAGATGTATCCCATAAGATGAATATAGCAGAAATGAGGATTTTGAAATTGGATGTGTGGTGGGCATATAATAAGACAAGAAATACAAGTGGATGGGGCACTAATTGAGCATAAACTAAGGAAATGACAATGCAGTTGGTTAGGACATGTTTTGTGTATTCTTAGGGGTGATGCATCTCCAGTAAAATTTGTTAAAATGAGTAGTGGGCCAAAACTAGCATGGCATGTTGTGGTTGCTAAGGAATTAGATGCTTTGATTTTCCAGCAATCTACTAATGGACTGAATAGAGGGGCAAAAAAAATGAATCGCGTGGATAACCCCAAATTCATTGGGAACAAGGTTTAGTTTGTTGTTAAAAATACGTATCAAAAAAGTTTGTTGTTAAAAATACATCACAAAGTAAATGTATTTTTTTTGTCCCACATAGACCTCAGAAAATATGTCTATACAACTATGTGAAAGTTTGTTGCAATTAGGAGAATTTGTAGCTCTAATGCACAATATTGTATTAACATATGAGGATGCACAATTATTTATTTGGACGTATTATGTTAAATCAATCACACACCTCTTTATGACCATTCATGTACATGCTAGAATGTGCCCTGTTACTTTATCATATTAGTAGAAACATCCTTACAAACAGTGTCTGAGAAGTCAATTTGCATTGGCATATTTTTCTCACTTAAGAAAATTTAGCCCCCGTTTGTCACCTATTTTTTCTCATTCTTTTTCTCTTTCTTCATTTCAACCATACATTCTATCAATAAAATAATATTACACGTAAACCTAAAAATTCTCTTTACTTTTTAACCAAAAATTCTTCGATTAATCACTATTGAAAAACACATTTTTCTACTAAAATAGGTGTCAAACACCCCTTTATTTCTAAGGCACTTGTATTTCAAATATATTGTTTCGCGTGATTAGGGCTAGACATGTCTGAACCGAACTGACCCAAAATTTTCGGGTTTCAAAATCGAACCGATCCAAAATTTTCGGGCATTGAATAAATGGAACCGTCAGTTCCAAATATAATTATGGAACCATTCGGGCTCGATTCGGTTCTGTACTATAATTAAATTTTTTAACATTTACACAACACTACATAAATACAACTAATGACATTTTCATTTGTAACTTTTACAAATTAATATAGCCCAATTTAAAAACATATAAATAACAAACTGTCCAATAAGATTAATTCAATGAATACAATATCAAAAAAGTAGATACTAATATTAAAACATCGATGATCCATATCAATAATTCATTTGCTTCAAGCAGTCTGCATAAAAAAAGCGACATATAAATTAAAAGTTACAAAAATAAAATATTTTTAAGTATTGGTAATACTTATCGTCTATTTGATTTAATCATCAATTGCTTGACTTGTCATAGTAAAAAACTCTACAAACATAATTGAAAAGATTGAGGAGCTTCAAAATTGATTAATGAGCTACCGCCGCCG
>CAIGRS010018433.1:0-15249 GCA_903798395.1 Fraxinus floribunda
TCAATAAAAAAAATAAAAATTTATTTAGTTTCGATTTTTGGTCTAAACTCGAGATTCGACTCAAATCCATCGATTCTTAATTCCAGTATCCGTTCGGATATTTAACTTATGAAAAATCGTTCGATTTGATTCGGGTTCGATTTGATCCGATTCGGGTCTGAACTTTTGTCAAAGCCCAACCTACATCGCAGATTGAAACGTTTAGCCTGGCCTATTCAGCTATTAATCCTTTGAACAATCGACAGAGAAGGGCAACTGATTTTAGAGCTTTCTAAGAAGAAAAGATGGGTGCAGGGCAGGCGATGAAGAGAATACCACGCATCAAATTTCCTCAAAGGCATCCCAAACCCGAGCCCTCGGGTATGATATACACACACATAAACATACATATTTTGATTTTGTTCTCTCGATGGATTTTATATTTTATAATCCCTGTTGGATCTCACCTTTAGAAATAATTAGTATTCTATCGGGGTAATCTGATTTATTCAACATATATAATAAAGATTTCTGAGTGCTAGGGAGGGAGTTCCGTTGTTAATTGTCATTGAAATGGTTGGCATCTGAATTTATAGAATAATTTGGAGACTTAATGAAGGTTTAGCATTGATTTTTGTTTTTATTTTTTATTTTATTTTTTTCAGAAAAAGGAAGAGGAAAGAAACTAATTTTAATACTTTTTCCTGCGTGTTAGAAATTGTTATAAAGTAGGCATGTAATGATGTGAAAAATGTATTGGAGGATATTATGAGCTTGCTAAGAACATCAGATGTGGGTTAACATTGTTAGTTTCTTAGATTAGTGGTTATTGATATACTTTGGATTCTTCCATCTAATAGGGGTGAACTAAAAAAGAAAAATGAAGTTAATCTATGGAAATTGTTAGTATAATGGTGGCGGAATGACTTGAACTCTACAAATGTAGTAGTGTATTGTAGAATGTGATGAAGCCTAGTAGTGTAGCTGATGATAAATAAACATATGCTTTCAATGTTTGGGTTGTTTTCTTAATAGACAACCAGAATATGTCCATGTGCTAGAGCAATCTTTCTCGATCTTTTTCAGTTCTGATTCCAGTTACAAGTTGTAGCAATGAGTGGGTATTGGTTGGCCAATATGTTGAATGGCATGGTGATTTTATTAATCAGAATTTTTCTGGATCTTTTTTGAGTATGAATAAGTGAACATTCCTTCAACGAAGTGCAGAACTATGACAGCAAACGGCTGACTGACTGAAGCATGTAAGCAAAACCAGTGTTTGTGCATGAATAGAGAAAGGACTTGCTGGAGTTTTGGTGCGTCCTCACTAATAATAATATGTGATTGGAGGATAATATGACCTTGCTAAGAACATCAGATGTGGGTTAACATTGTTAGTTTGTTAGATTAGTGGTAATTGATATACTTTGGATTCTTCCATCTAATAGGGGTGATCTAAAAATGAAAAATGATGTTAATCAATGGAAATTGTTAGTATAATGGTGGTGGAATGACTTGAGCTCTACAAATGGTGTAGTGGTATTGTAGAATGTGATGAAGCCTAGTAGTGTAGCTGATGATAAATAAACATATGCTTTCAATGTTTGGGTTGTTTTCTTAATAGACAACCAGAATATGTATGGCAATACCAATGTGCTAGAGCAATCTTTCTCAATCTTTTTCAGTTCTGATTCCAGTTACAAGTTGTAGCAATCAGTGGGTATTGGTTGGCCAATATGTTGAATGGCATGGTGATTTTATTAATCAAGCAAATTAGAATTTCTCTGGATCTTTTTTGAGTATGAATAAGTGAACATTCCTTCAAAGAAGTGCAGAACTATGACAGCAAACGGCTGACTGACTGAAAGCATGTAAGCAAAACCAGTGTTTGTGCATGAATAGAGAAAGGACTTGCTGGAGTTTTGGTGCGTCCTCGCTAATAATAATATGTGATTTTATATATACAAGAAAGGATGAGCTATTTTATGAATTATTTGTGGCTCTGTGCTTCTGTAGAAACGTTTATCCATCTTTTCTCTTTTGAAATTATTGTCTTCTAATGTTCATTTCCATAAAATGAACACCTTTTTGCCCCTTTTCGCATATTGCCCTTCATTAGAACAATTCTATGTTCTTAATATTGTTTTTCATACGACTTCTCTCTCTTATCTCATTATTTTTCTCTCATACAAAATAAAAAAAAAATACATAAATTCAAATTAACACGTGCATGAGCACAGACATTCATAAATGCATATTTATTTATGCATTCAACGTTGCCCCAACCCTGATTCCGCACCGGTTGCCCCAATGCTAATGTTACCTCATCACCAACCTCACCTCTAAAATAGACAATCTTGACTCTATTTCCAAGTCCATTACACCACTGCTAAAGTAGCCTCCAAAATCACAAGTACACCATTTCCAGAAGTCACATCTTATCTCATATTCTATAGCTTAGGATCCCAGTTCTTGTTTCCATATTTTCCTTCTAAATTTTATTATTTTCTTCCTCCCAAAGAACTGGAGTGGTCAGTGGCTTATACGGGTCTACTTTGTTCTGCCACCACTTCAATCTTGGCTATGACAATTGTTATTTAATGATTGTTCTCTTTCTTTTTAATTTTGCAATAATAAAGATCTTTCATGGAAATATTTTTTTAATATATTTGTTCAATTTTTCCAAAGTTCTGCAATATTCATTTTCTACATAATTATTGTGTGATTATATGGGATGCATAGAACTTGGTTGTGCTTTCCTCATCAGGAAGTGGAAGAAGAAATCATCCATTGTAGCCCACGAGGCTTGTTTTGTTGGGAAATAAATTTTGTGCCTATAGCGTGCATCAATTTTTTCTCGGTATCACCCCAGATAATTTAGATTAATGCTTACAAAGGCAGTTCCTCTTCAGGTACAGGCCCCCAGCATCAAGAAACACCGGGAGTTGGGGATGTTCCACGAACATTTTTTTCAAGGTCTCCATCCGGCATGAGTGTGGGTGGAAAGGCTTCTGATCAGCCAAAAAGGACACCAGTGTCACAAGAGGAGATTGAAGCTATCTTGGTATGGAACAATTACTGAGTGTATTCAGTGTTATGAATGTGTGATGCGATCCAGTTTTTGTGCTTTCCGAGTCTGATCTGTCATAAAATTTCTTCCATTCATTCATTCCATCAACTTATCGGTTCCACGTGACCAGTCACTATGGTCCCAGCTTCATTAAATAGTGTTTGTCTATATCAACTTGCTTTTTGAAGGAAAAAGCCGTGTCAGGAAAATCTAGCACATTTGTTAGCATGTAGGAACATCCTTTGAATTATTATGTCAACTTTCCTTTCACCACCCTTTTGGCAAATCATCATGCTGTAGTTTCTGTATGACACGGAATTTTGAAAGTTTTCATGTATGGTTCGAATATCATGGGTGTGCTTGATCGTCGTCTTTTTTCGTGCTTAAATGATTTCCTGAACGTGGTATCCTTTTATGTTTTTCAGTTTTCCAGTTGTTCATTGACTATTCTCTCTTTTGACAGTTGGGTGGATGTATTTGAACTTCTGATGGAGCCTGCCTTGCAAGATACAAAAAACTTGAACAAGTTATTGCCTTCCTATCTACCATTTGAAATGTGGAGAAGTGGATCGATTACTTTAATCTTGTAACAGAAATCTGATACATTTTCTTACTTTATGAGATCAGTTGCTGTCTTTGTTTGCTGGATGTTACACAGGAAACCCACTATGACAATCTTTGCACGAGGAATTTGATTCTACTACTTTGAACACACAATTTCTGGGTATTATAGTCAGAATTTGAAATGAAATTTGAGACGTTGTATTTTACACAGACATATTTATTCTCTCCACAACTCTCGGACTGAGAATATTGCTGCAAGAACGCAAGCATGCTTAGGAAAGAATCTAGGTAAGGCTAAAAGTAACTTGTTTTTCTTCACCTGTATATATGTGAGGAATCGAATATCTATTTTGTTGATTTTGTGTGGGTTCTTCCTTCTAAGCAATTTTTAAGGTTACACCGGCATGCATTAGCAAGAATGCCATACTTGATTATTTGGGCCAGATTGAAATCTGAACAGGATACAAATAGATCCAAATTCTTATGTCCCAGAAAGGAAAAGATGCACATAAGATTTTAATTTCTTCTTTAATTTGTTGAGTACTATTCAAATCTACCACCAAATATGATTAAAATGTGTAGGCAAAAGGTAGTTTAAGCATGAATACCTCATGATCCAAAGGAGTTCAGTTGCAACATTATAGGTTATTTCTCAAATGTTGCAGACCACAGAGCTGACGAATTATAGTCATTTAACTCCTTCCCCGTATTCCCGGAGCAAGGGACCCGGCTGTGTTTCCCATCTTCGAACAAAAATTAGAAGAGTAACTTTTTGCAAAAAAAAAAAAAAAAAAAAGTTCATATATTAACTAGACATGGAGAGCAAGCAAAGAGATATGAGAAAATATGAGCCGCATTTCAAAAGCTCAGAAAAATAAATTGTCTCAATGTGTACTTTCAGGAGAATGATGTATCCGACTCAAATTTACTGGCGCAGACTCAATTAACTCCGGCATCATTGCCGCCGAAGACACGTCAGAATCACGCACAGGACCACATTTAGTATCAAACACGTTTAGTTCCTCATTGTTACTAGCAAATTCCATATGCACTTCTCCCAGCCCAGCAGATAAATCGACATCAGATTTTATAGACGAAAGGTTCTCAAGAATATGCTCCTCTGGCACCTGGTTCAAGACCAAATCCACGTCCATGTTAACATGTTTGGAGGCAGAAACTGGCTCTGATTTTTCCACCACGCTCGCATCTGGTAAATAGGGCTTCAGATGGGAGTCTTTGGTGTACTCTTCCACTTGAAGACTATTTGAAATCTCTACCTCCTCGTTAGAGTTTGAAATCTCTACCTCCCCGTAAGAGTTAGAAAGAGCATTCCCTACATCTTGCACGCCACCAACTGGAGACTTCTCGGTATTGTTGTCTTCAGCATTCAGTTCCTTGTTAGATTTTGGAGTTGACTCGATCTTTGCACTCAACTCCTCATTTATAGCTCCGAAGTCTTCTTTCTTCCTCTTATACAAGGACATTGCTTTCTGCATCACAGAGGATGGACAGGCAAGCAAAATAGTAAGGAATACTTTTACCATTTATAATATTATGCCCCTGTTTGGCCTCCATTAAATTTTAATTCACGTCTCTTTTTATCAACCACATATTCTCTCAATAGAATAATATTACACAGACCCAAAAATTCCTCACTTTTTAGTCACACATTCTTCAAAAAACACTATTCCAAAATCATTTTTTTTTAACAAAAGCTAAATTAGCACCACTCCTCACAGATATCAGATAAAAATAAGTGAATCTCAAATATTATTTCATTTTTCTCCAGGCTTCCTAGCTATAACTTAAACTATGAGCAGGATGTTGCCCAAAATGGTCAAAATCCTATTTTGCTTCAATAACAGAAGTTTACTCTCAAATGAATACAATTTAGAGCATATTTGGCAAAGCGTATATTATAATTAAGCTGGTAAAGCATACTTTTTATCCACACATTTCGAAGGACCCACAACTCGCTACCCACTGATTATTAACACATTTCGTATAACACAACTTATAAGCACTACCAAACAAGCATTTAGTATACCCAACAAAAAAACTTCGTGCATTAAACAATTAAGGACATTCAAAAATCCACTGGCCAGCACACACAGATAGCACCAGAATTTATAGTTTTGAACTGGCTAATTGACACGAGGGCTGTTTTGCTGCTTTCCATATCCACAAATAACCTACTACCTCAGCAATGAAACTGATAATTTGGTTATATACCAATATAAGTATGCTGCACTACATCAGAAATTATTCTTTAAACAAGAAGGGGATACACACTATTCACAACAAAACATTACCTGGAAAACAGAATCATTGGTGGCAGAAAACAGTGGAACATGGTTAATTTTATTAGAAGATGCTGCTGTAGCTTCTACAGCTTCCTGTCAAGGAAAACAAAAAATGGAATTAAAAATAACTTCTTATCTAGGAAAATCTATAAGACAGTGCAATGAAATACATAACTGGCTTGTCATTTTACCTCCATATAAAAAAGTTTAGAATCTTTTACATCATAAATAATGTTCTGATCTATATCAAGGAAGCCTGTGCACTTATTAAACAACTCGGATTCAGTAAGATCGTCAGATATGTCAAGCTTGGAAAAGTAAAAACGGCAGAGAAACGCATCATCCTTTCTTGACATTTTAGCAATGTCATTAGTTTCATCTGGATTATTACAAGGAGCTTCAGAAGCATTATTTTCCAAACCATCTCTTGATTGATTAATGCCGGTGCTCTCAGAATGCTTATCATGTGGAGTTAGCTTGCTCTGAGCTTGTTGAATCGACCGACCGACCAAAGCTTCATCTGCAATTTGAGAAAAGTCATTCTCTTTATCAGAAGATGACATATCCATTCTCGCAGTTTTATATGGCCCCTGCCACAAATCTCCTCTTGCCTCCCAGCCTTGACTACTGGGCAAGCTCCTAGAATGGTCCCAATCTGGTCTTCCATAAATTTGAGATTCCTCACCATAGACAGCACTGCTTGAATCCCAACCATACAATGGTGGTGGGAAAGAATCATCCCCCGGATTGCGCCATCCCATAGGACGCCCAGCACCAGAAAACCTGTCAGCACCAGGCATATTGTAAGGAGAGGGATGGTTTAACTCCATTGATGATCTAACACCAAAGATTGGTGGACCAGGAAACTGCTGCATCGTAGAATGAAAAGGTGGACCGTGGGGAAAAGGAATGAAACCATTTACCAAAGGGGAAGGCCAATTTGGTACACCTCTCAAAGCATTTCCTTGAACTCTTCCCAAGTTGGGATTGCTGATCCTCCTATTATGGCTATTTGACTTACTTCTGCTGTCATCTTCGGCAGATCCTAATATTAAAGGGCTATCCAACCCAGTCTTGAAAAGAGGAGTAGGTGGTATTGACTTGAAACTGTTTGATAAATGACCATTTCTCATAAAAGGTGAAGAATCAGATATATTATCTGCCCCAGCCTGTGAAAGCTCTTCTCCAGGAAGCATGTCCATGACCAACTCACGACTTCCCCTGCCTTCCTTACAAGAGTACCCCTTTGCATCTGGCAAAGCACCACTTCGCTGTGCTGATTCCTCAAAATCAAAACTCTGCCTTACATCAGATCTAGTGAAGTGCCTCCAATCGGTGCTCGATGATGGGGACTTATCCGTTAGCTGCAAGGGCGATGAGCGAATGTCAGATTTCAGACGTCTTTCGGCTGACAATTCCCCCAACTGGCCATCTTCTTTTAGACCAGGTTTTTCCATCGATCTAGATGGAGTTGCCCTCAAAGCTCCTCCTACAGCACCAAAATAATCTCTGCTAGAAGTTCCACTGTACCGAACTCTCTCTTCGTAAGCATAATTTGGGAGCCTGAAAAACAGCATATGTGCATAGATTCATGTTTGGTCAGTCATGTAGTTGAGGCAATGAAATGCATAAATTTGTCGAGCATGCTATGTATGCTAGAAAAAGACTGCGAATACCTCTACTGGACGGATCAAACATTAACAAGTTTCTAAAATATGGGAAGAACATACCAGGTCAATTTCAAGTTCAATGTGAAGTTGAAAGACCTAGAATGGGCAGAGTAGCATTCATGTAAACGATCCACATAACAAGAACACACCTTGTACATTGTTTTAAATTCTTAACTTCTTTACCAACATAACTCTGCTAATAAGTCAATCCATTCCACCACAATAAATAGAAACCACTCCCAAGCCCAAAAGAAATGAAGGAAGGAGTATAACGAGAAAAAAAAAAAAAGCGACATGAAAACTTCATCCACTTATTAAGTTCAAATTTGGTTAGATGTATTCCACCAAAAAGAGAAAAAAATAAAAAAATAAAAAAAGCAGCATATATAGAATGCAGAAAAGGACCATCCATGGAGGAATGTGGAAGATTGTCAAGGGAAAAGCTACCTTGTTCCTTACAAAGTTTAATCTTCCATTTCCACATAAAATAAAAAATAATAAAAACAAAAAAAAAATCTCAAGGAGAAATTTATTGTTTGCCAGCAATTTATCCGAGCTCATTCAAACAGAAGGAACTTTCAGATTAACAAACTTCATAATACAACAACAATGAGAAAGTAGACAGATTTAAGTGCCAATATCAAAGGTTTTTGCAGCATTCAGGATACCAATCACTCCTAAATGTCTCTATTGTGTTAAATGAACTTGAACTTTTAGTCAATATATAAGTGCACGTAATCAAGTACCTGTAGGGATCCCTTGTAACATGAGAACTTGAGCTGGGAGATCTGTACCGTCTGCTATGATTAGAAGTAAGTTCTACATCAGCATTCCTAGAGATGGACCTTCCTCTGTCAGTAACTAAGTCCATTCTCGCACTGCTGGCAGATTTCTTCTCTGATTCGAGCCCTTGATTCTTGGCACTTCGGGATCTAATATCATCGTAATCCCCCTTGTCCTTAGTTTTTCTTCTACCCTGATCATCTTTATAGCTGGCAGTTTGATCACTTACTTTTGGACTATCATCATACGCAATTAATTTCCTGGACCGACGATCTTCACCATAACCATCATCCCTAGAGTGCTTAGGGTCAGACTTGTCACCAGATAAGTCTCTCGAGGCACGTTCATCCCTATACTTAGCCTCTCTCAGTCTCTCCTCTCTACCAATATCATCTCCTCGCTTGCTATCCTTATGCCGACTGTCTCTTTCAATATCTTGTCGATGCTTATCTTCCTTGTATCTACCATCTCTATCACCGTCTTCTTTATAATCATCCCTCTGTCTATCATCTTTGTCACCATCTTCACGATACCTTTCATCATTGCGCCGACCGTATTTGTCAATATCTCCACGGTACCGATCATCTCTACGTCTATTACCCCTCTCGCCATCTTCGGCGTACTTATCATCTGTGTTCTGAATATCTCTTGCGGTGCCATCCCAATACTTGTCATCCTTCTGCCTTTTATCATGCTCGCTATCGTCCTGAAAATTTTCATCCCCACGTCTGCTGTCTCTACTGCCATCCTCTCGACGTCTATCATCTCTATGTCTGGCATCTCTATCACCATCTTCCCGATACTTACCATCCCGAGATTTACTGTACTTGTCAGCATCTTCCCGGTACTTGTCATCCCTGTGCCTACCATCTTTTTGGCCATCTTTCTGATACTTGTCCTCATTACCTCCGTCCTTGTGCCTATCGTCTCTGTATTTCACATCCTTGGCAAGATCACCTCTTGATGACAATCGCCTCTCATCAACTTCTTTGAAATCATCGAAATGATCTCTAACATCAGAACCTTCTTTTCTCCTTCGAATCCTTTTCTCGAGTTCCTTCTCCAACTCAAGATTCCGCAACTCATCTTGTAAAGGCCCCTCTGCCAAAAGGATTATAAATAGACATTAAATAAAAATTACAAAACTACAAAATAATGACAAATCGTGCAAGTTGAATCCAGCAAACGATCTAAGACAGTGCCAGAGAGGATTCCATGAATCAAACTTTACAAAAAGAAGAGGGAAAAAAATGAAGTTCAATTTACCTTCTTTTTTTTTTCTTTCTTTTTTTTTTTTTTATAAAACTATATACAGGGAATTGGTTTGATCATCAATCTTGAGTATCACCTCAAGGACATCTTAAAAGATGACCTCTAGAGAGATTTGATTTCTTCTCAAAGCAGAAAAAATGACACGACAAAAATGGAAAAATGCAATACATATCATTTCAAAGACATGAATCAACTTTTCGTGCATAGCCAAAAACATACGAGTTCTACTCATGCTTCCACTTAATGCACCTGCTATGAATTGGATACATGATACTACTATAGCATTAGCTCATATTACCTACGGGAAATAAAAGAGTGGGTAGGAATTAGGGAGACTACAGATCAAACATGGTTTAATATCCCCATACTTCAAATTGTAGTATTAATGAATCTAAGATAAACAAGTGCCATACGCATCGTAAAATATCGACCAGCCAAAAGAAATTCAACCATGGACCTTCCAACCAAAGTACCAAACTGCTAGATGCCCAAACACCAATTCTACAAGTTAAACATTCTGGACAGAAAATTAGATCAAAGCGGGGTCGAAAACTATGTCTGCAGATGAACTTCTTTCACTTCATATACCAATGCCCCTAAATTTTTCCTATTATTTCATTACAGCAATATAATGTTCATAAACTTAAATCGAAGTTACAGGTCTATTGGATAGTGCACCCTCCAGTGCAGATAAAATGCACCAGCACCAATGACATCACTCACTAAAGAAGAATACCATCAATAGTTACTCCACCTTCCACCCTACCAACAGGAAAGGGAGAGGGGTGCACCAGTCTTCAAAACCAAAGCACTCAAAACATACCAACCCTAGCATCCCCACAATATCCTATCTTCACTAAGAACCTGCACTAAAATAAATTTAAGCATTTGTAAATCAAACAGAAAATCCTATTACTGCAAAACGTATTACAATGTCTCAGCTAGAAACTAAAGTTTGCATACATGACCAGCCCATACACAGTGCTATTTCTAAAAGTAAAAAATATGTTAGGAGTTGATGCAAAAAATAATATCTACTAAAGCCAAAAACTTGTAATATGTCGTATCTACGAATAAAATCAAGGACCAAAAATGAATAAACATAGTGTTGGTACACACAAAGTGCAATTACAAGTCACTTGCACGTATGTCACGACAAGAAGTTACCTTACCAGTATTTTCTCGACCGTGTTTAGCCTTTGCCCCTTCGCTAAAATATCCTAACTGTGATCGTTGCTTCTGTCCAAAATGCACATCCATGGATTTCACCTCAGCATCCCCATGCTTACTCTCCTCGCCAACTCTCTTCTCCTTTTCCTTCTCCTTCTCCGATGATCCACGACCCTTATCCTTAGATTCCTTCACTTCCTTCCGCCCAGAAGAATCCCTCTCAGACTTCCTCTTTGACTCTCCTTTACGTTCAGTCTCCTCTTTCTCCACCACCAGGGATGCTATATTATCCTCCTTAATCTCACCACCACTCCCATTCTCATACCTTTTATTTTTAATCTTAGACTCAATTCTCAAACTTTCACCTTTGCTGTTACTTTCCTTCAGTTTTGAGTCAATTTTCGAACTTCCCCCTTTATTTGTTTCCTTTTTATCATTCCTATCAGTATCACCTTTCTCCTCACCATAACTCCTCCACCTATCATCACCAAGACCCAAGCTTACATCAGCCATCTCTTTGCCAACGTTGGCCCTCTCTTTCCTACGTTTTGATAAAACATACTCTTCTGATGCCTCACCATTTCTCATATCTTTACCATCCTTCCCTTCTCTCACCTGGGACGAAAATTTCCTTTTCTCACCCGAGGTTGAACCCCGATAATCCCTGGTAAGATTCTCATCTTTACTACTTTTCTCCCTCAACTTTACATCCTCTTCAGAATCCGAATAGTCCTTGGAACTGTGTTTGCTTTGTTTATGGGATTTGTGCCTCGAACTCCGAGTCATAACTAACTTCGTTCCACAATACCAAAGACCCAAACCTTCAGAAAACTCCAATAACAGTTTCCAAAACTCGACCACTTACAAACTAATCTTTCAGAAACTCAAAATAAACCCGCCAACAAAAAGTTAAATGGATTCAAGTACTAGATACCTTTTAATCCCAAAGACGCCGCAAAAAGGCCCTAATCTTTCAAAAACTCAAAACCCTAATCTTAACTGTTTCTTAACAAAACATCCAAATCCACATCGAGCCAAAATACCATGCCGCAATTTAAAATCTAATCAGAGTCTAAAAACTACGGTGCCGGAAAAGTTACAGCCGACATACGAAGAGTTTGACATCTCAGATGGTCGATTGTGGTGGAACATAAAGGGAATCTATTTATATGTGCATCCGTCTGTTTACATAAAACTGCATTTATATATCTAGAAAGATATACACAAATATATATTTATAGATAGAATCGATATTATATATATAGAGCGAAAAAAGTGTGAACAAGAATTAGAAAATTTTGAGAGATCGGAAGCAAGGGGGAGGAGATGTTTTGCTGTGAAATAAAAATGTGATTCGCATTTGGGTATCGCGGATAATTGGAAGGGAAATGACGATATTGCCCTTGGATTGGGCCGATATCTCGATCGGGTTGTGTGGTGGGTCGGTTGGTGCAATCCTTTCTGCTATACTNTTGCCCTTGGATTGGGCCGATATCTTGATTGGGTTGTGTGGTGGGTCGGTTGGTGCAATCCTTTCTGCTATACTTGGGTTGGGGTGATCCATCTGGTGGAACCCAAAATAAATAGTGGTCATTACATAAAATCAGATGTTTAAAAATTGATTTTTAAAAATTATGTCTAAAATTTATTTATTCAAAAATCAGATATTATATTAAAACCCTAATTCATAACCTAATTTATCCCTTTATCTATCTACTATCTTTCCCTCTCTCTCACGACTCCGTCTTCTTCCCATTTCTGGCGGCGCCTTTTTTCTTCCTCCTCTCCCTCCCCCTCTCTCCATTGTTCCACTCCCCCTCTACCTCTCCTCTCTGCTGTCAGAAGTTGTTGCTGACAGCGTCGCGACGCTACTCAGTTCGACGACGTTGCCCTTTCGCAACGTCTCGATGTTGCTGTTCGCGGCGCGTGAGCGAGAGGAGGACTAATGCTGGTGGCAATTTTGGATCGGTGTGACGAGTAGAAAAGGGTATACTAAAGACGCGTTTGTTTCACTCCTCGCCAATGCTTCCGGAAATAAAAAAGAAGATTGGAGTGATTGGTTCGTTCAAGCGAAGAGTCGAGACTCTGTGCTTGAAGTAGCGGTGGTTGTGTTTTGTGTAGTTGGATGCGATGGTGGTGGTGGTGTTTTGTGACTAAGAAGGCGGCGGTGGTGGTGGTGGTTGTTGCAACGGTGGTGTTGGTACTGGTTGTCATGAGGTGGTGGTTGTTTTGTGGCGTGGGCGGCTACGGTGGTGGTTATTGTTGGTGGTGTGGTACAGGCGGCAATGGTGGTCGTTTTTGTTGCGTCGGTGGAGGTGGTGTGAGATATTGTTTGTGAACAATTATTTGGTTGATTTGACACCAAGTATTGGTGGTGGATCGGGAGTGGGGGTGGGGTGTTTGATGTATGTGACCAAATATTTGGTCTACCGCGATTCACTATTAAACTGTGACTTTAAAATTCGATAATTTGTGATTTATCAAATTTGAAAATGTGTGACCTATAATTTTTTTAAATTTGTGATCTCGAAATAATATGTGACCTCGAAATTTGAAAATTTGTGACCAACATATAAATTGTGACCTATAAAAATTTTAAGATGTGACCTCAAAATAATTTGTGACCAATTAATTTGACAATATATGACTAATAAATAAATTGTGACATATAATTATGTATATGTGACTATTAATTGTATAATCATGAATTTATTGTATTAAATAATAAATATTTTTAATCAATTAGCTAAATACCTGATTTTTGCAACTTTTAAACTTGAAACCTGATTTTTGCATTGGTGAGACTAAAAACCTAATCCATGAATTTTTCTCAAAAATAAAATAAAATTAAAGGCACAAATTTTAGGAGAAAAAAAAAATTGTATATTACGAAATATCGCTCATCTTAAATGCAAAAACAAATAAATAAGAAAAGGGAAAAATAATATACTCTAAAAATTAATGAAACAGTGACATTTTTTTAGACATCCGCTCAAAGTGTCATGGTCAGTCGTGTACATGATAAATGGTATAAAGTACAAATTTATAGAAAAAAAATGAAAAATATTATTAACCTTAATTTACCATAGTCATTCACCTAATTATTATTTGCTTTAATTTTACAATAAGTTTTTTATACGTCTAATATTGTGTATTGAACACAACATTGCATTTTAGACAAGAATTAGTAGGAAAGGATGTGGTACGATTCAATTCCAAATTAATTTCTAGTTATAACTGACAAGTACCATCTTATTTCATTGTAATTCAAGTGATTTAATTAGAACAAGTCCATCTAGTCCTTTCGATTTTAACGTGTTTCAATGGAACTATAATCTTATTCTTATACTTAACGAATCAATGGACTTTTGATCCAAAGCCAATTCATTGACAACTCAATTTCAATGCCAGTAAGGTATGATCGTAGTAATAAGGGAAAATAAGCAAAATCCAACCTTTAAACTTTACACTTGAAAGATATAGGCTTAAAGATTTCTTTTCATAAATCATATGTCAATAAATTTTAATTAAGAATACTAAATTTTTAAATTAGTTAATACAAAATTAAAATGAATTAATCATACCATAATCGTTTTTAATACTTATCAAAAGGGATCCAAATCTATTCAAATAATATATTAGGGTTTACCACTATGAAATTTGTTAGGTACACCACAATTTAAATTTTTTATTAATTTATTTACTTAAGCTCAAGTAAAATTACATAAATGGAATTTTAATATTAAAAAAATTGTTATTCTACCACAAACATAAACCTAAATTTTTCCTTCTTTTTCATCAATACCAATAATTATATGTCTTTTCATTCTTCCATGGCAACATAATTTTACTGAAGTAATTTGGGGATGCTCCAGGACCTTCTTCTGAAAAGCGGCAAGCTTTTTAAGTCGATTCATGTTACTGAATTTTCAGAATATTTTGAAAGGATGTGAAAAATGATGAGTAATATAGGAATGGATGAATAAACCACAATATTGATTTTTTCCCCCACTTTTAATTTTATTGAATAAAGAGTATAATTATAAATTTATTGTGGTAAATGTTCACGAAAATATGTTTCGAATAAAAATCACCGCAAGTGTACGATTCGTTATAAGTAATAAAGTGGACTTTTTGAGTTCGAATATCGTATTAACAAGTAGTAAAATTGATTTTGAGTCCAAGTATCTTTCCTACAAGGATTGATTAATTCTAATTCTAATTATCGTGACATTAACCGAAACAAATAAAAGATAGTGTCGTTGTAATGAAATTATAACGAAATGAATTGAAATTATGCAAATATGAATGAATGGATTAACTAAATGCAAATTGGATATGAATATGATTTGAGTTATTTTCTAATATGTGATGAATGTGTTAGGATCATGAATTTCTAAGTAGTAATCTTCCTAACCCTAGTTTTACACATTGACAC
>CAIGRS010018454.1:0-10135 GCA_903798395.1 Fraxinus floribunda
CCCACACCCATCATCGCAAGGGTCTAGCCCGATTCCGTTCCATGGACTTCGGCGAGCGCAATGGCTACCTTAAGGGTGTGGTGACAGAGATCATTCACGATCCTGGACTAGGTGCACCGCTGGCCCGAGATACCTTTCGCCACCCCTTCCAGTACAAGCACCAAAAGGAACTGTTCAATGCCACTGAGGGTATTTACACTGGTTAGCTTCTTTACTATGGTAAGAAGGCCAATCTAGTGGTTGTTAATGTGTTGCCCCTTAGAACCATCCTCGAAAGTGTTGTCGTTTGCAACGTCAAGCACCATGTTGGTGACCGTGGGGTTTTGCTTAGGCCTTTGGGGACTACGCTATTGTTATCTCACACAACCCTGACAATGGAACCTCTAAGTGTGTTGCTAAATATTTGCTCTGCTTAATTTGTTGTGGTGGATGGTGGCTGTGGTGGCAGATCTGGCGATTGTATGGTGCAGGCGACGACGGTGGCGGTGGCGGCGGCGGCATTGTGGCGACGACGATGGTTTTGTGGTGGTGTGGTGCAGGCGACGATGATGGTGGTTGGCATGGCAAAGGTGACGGTGGTGTGGTGCAGGCTATGTTGGTGGTGGTTGGGGGTGACGTTAAATTGAAAACACGAAAACAATCAAAACGACAAATTTGTACATTCAGTGTACATTCGATGCTTTCTAGAAGAGCCAAGGATGGAAATCTCTCAAATTCAGTCCAACCTGTGGATCTTTTTCTCCAATGCCATTTGTGCACTATTTTTGAACTCGATTTTCCTAGTAATCGGTATAACTGGAGCAGTGCCCATGCGAGTACCTAGCGTTCTTTAAGATTGGATACTAATAGCTCTTTAAACAGCTTTGTTTCCAGAATCTACGATTACTGGTCTCAACATTATTGGCTACAGGATTGGTTTCTATCCAAATTAAGTGTTAGTTCAGGCGTTACTTTTGCTACAATTGTAAATATTTGATAGCATATGTGTAGTCTTGTACAACTATTTGAAGGTGGAATTATTCTAGATGAAGGCCTGTTCAAACCGGGACACCACTGGTCATATTATTCATGGACAACACATCACCTTCAAGAGTTTTGCTAGATGAACAAGGTCACGTAGTGCCTCTGTTTACGTATACCCTATTCAAACATGGACGCTATGTGACCCGACCCTGTTCATTTAACAAAACTCTAGGAGGTGATGTATTGTCCAAGAATAACAATCATGCTTGGTGTACATCATTGTTTACACTTTGTCATAAGCATTATCCAATTGGACAGTTAAAAAAATTATTTTTTCATCCAATTATTTGTTGACAACAATGCAAACGTCAACAAAGGTGCAAAAAATGTGTACAATTGACATAATCCCAAGAACAATGCTGTTTTGCATAATGTTTTTAACATCTTAAATGACAATTAAATTGTGGGAAAAAATTATTGAATGGTAGTGTTGACTGTTTTTTTAACAGTCCAATGATAGAATGCCATGTGGCATTCTATCATCCAATATGTCAAAACAAATTGGCAGCCAAGCATGATTGGTTGTCCAAGCACATCTCTGTTTTCCAACATGGCATTCTATCATCCAATATGTCAAAAAAAAATTGGCAGCCAAGCATGATTGGTTGTTCAAGCACATCTCTGTTTTCTAAGCACAATTTTGATTCCCCATATTTTGTCAAGCATACAATTCAGTGATCCTAGAGACTGGATTTAGGAATCCATTAGGTAAATTGATAGAATTCTCAATGATCAACATGCCTAAAATGATAATAAAGAAACAATAATTGCAATCAAGAAATACAAATTGTATTGAAATCCCGTTAGGTTTGCTACATACACAGCTCGGAAGATCTCATCCAATCTAAAATAGTATTTTAACACCACTTAGGTTTACAGGGAAAAAATTGCATTCATATTAAAAAACGAAATAAAAAATAGAACCTGAAGGTTAAAAAAAAACTCGAAATGATTTACATCAAGTAAACACAAATATGCACATCTCAAGCAAGAATTGATTAGCATAAAAACTGAACAGATGTCACAAATAGCAGCATTGCTATACCTTGTTTAGTGCAGCCTCATAATGAAATTGAATGGCACAGTAACTCTGTGTTATCCGGGAGGAGAAAGTTAATAAAAATGTTGCCCTGGCTTCACGTACAACAATCTCCTTGTGGTAGGTGCCGGAGGAGCCAGTCCGGGAATATCTCGTATACTTTTATTGTTGGGGTTCACAATCTATCAAATAACAAATCACAGACCGTCAACTATGGATATTGAGGTGTATATAATGTGTCATTGTACAAGATATATGATGCAGCAACCAACAAAACAGAATATTTGATTGTTAGTGTAATGGCAACATTAAGAATGTTTTCCAACTTCTATTTTATGCCCTGTTGAATATGCAACTAGCTATCAACCTAGCCATTGAAAGCAGAAACTAATTATCGTATAAGATTCTGGAAGTAAATAGATTATACATATAAGAGCATACCTTCACAACAATTATGGCTATTACTCCACATACAATCAGAAAAAGAAAAAGCATGATGCACTTATCCGTAGCCACCTGGAAAATACATGAACTTTATCATTTATGACATATAAGGGAAGAAACATATAAAGCTATTAAATAGCATGATTATAGGTTTCCATCTAACTGTCTCGCACAAATGAGGACCATCTCCTCTGTCCCAAGAAGACTCGTATTTTGAGGTCAAATGAGCAAAATAAAAGTATTTTATATTTTGATGCGATTGCACGCAACATTAGTTTGTATAGAGTTCAAATGATTTTAAGCAAGCAAAAGATATAGAAAGAAAAATAGTTCAAGGAAGAAGAGCCGATATTTTCAACTATATTACCTGTCTGCCAATCTCCTTAACAAGCTGTGATGCCTTTTTTATGGAAAACTGGATTGTGTCCAGTTCATTGACAATACGTCCCATTTGCTCAGTCTGTACAAATTTCAGATGATTCAGTGATTAGGCAAAGAAACACTTGAGACCAGTAAAAGAGGGTAAAGGCAGTGAGCACTAACTTGGCCCTTCAACGTAGTAGCAGTTTCAGTTCCCACTTCAATTGTTTGGTGGACAACCTACAGTTAATAGTAAGTTTAGAATACAGTCAATTGCACATTTTCTGAATATGCAATAATTATTAAATTGACCTGTTTGGAGCGTTCAATGGCCTGATCAGTTTCGTCCATTGTCTTCGTTCCAGCATTGATAAGCTCCTGATTTGACATTTCTATAGAATAATCCACGTAATGAAAACTACTTTAAAACGTGAAAGAACAGAAGCTAATGGAGATTAATAACTCATCATTTAAACAGACTCACTAAGTATCTTATTAATATTTTTTTTTAAGCAGAAGACTTGCTGGGTTAAACATATGGATTATTATCTGAAGTTGATTGTAACTTGTGATACGAGATGCTAATCTGCTAATACAACACACCATAATGTAGTTGCACCTTGCAAGAACTATTTTGTTAACTTTATAATTGTGCACCCCCCCACCCCCCCAAAAAAAAAAAAACATTTATCTTTACCACAGCTTATCATATTCCAGAAATCGAACTTCAATTATAGAGAATGACTAGGTATTTAATGCCCACCTGATGCCATTTGAACATTCTCATCAGCTGTAGGCTCGCTGGCACCAGCTCCCATATCGAAGAGTTCAACCCTTTTATTTCCAAGAGTGCTCGTGTACCTGCAATGTCCCAATTCCCAAGTAAGATAGAATAGGGGTAACAAGGCATAGCAAGAAAAAGGAAACAGTCAAGTTGATTTCATGCATCAGCACTTCCGTAATTCTAGGTGAACAATCTTTGCATAATTTAGAGCTGGCCATGAAGAAAATCTAATTGATATTAAATATTAATAAAACAGAACCGTTCCGATGTCTGGATTAATGATTTGATCTTACGAGTTCCAAAATCTGGTATATGATATTATGTACCACAATTTTGGCGAATCTAACCAACTCAACTCTGAATAAATTGTCTGCATTCGACGTAAAAATGAAGCCTTAATTCATTGGTCACAATTAGCAAGTTCATGGACTACCAAATGCAAGAAAGCATAAGAAATTAAGAATTAGTCATGTCGAGTCATATTCTTGGCACTAAATATGAGAGTTGATAGTGTTCGTTTGGGCTTTGCATGTTAGTGTATCTTTAAACATACAAGTATCTTACTATTGCAGGGGATCTCGGAAAAAAAATATGATCTCTTTCTCAATCAAGCTACACAGAACTCATAATAATATTATATTTGGCACCACAACAAAGGGTAGTCAGGCAAAGATGGATTGGAAAATTTCGAAGAATAGAACCAATTAGAAAAATTTCATCGTACTCTCCCATCTATCTTTCTCCAGTAATTAACAACAAATGCATTTTACTTGGAGTCAATATATCCCCAGGTATCCAGATTGCATGGTATGTGCTGGGATACTTTAGGGATATATAAAGGACACTGCTAGGCCTTACTGAAGGACATACTTTGGAGGTTAAAATCTATTTTTGAAATGAATATGGGCTACATTACAATATGGCAAACCTTAACATCCAAAAGAGGACAAATTATGTAAAAATGGTTAAAATAACTAAAACAAAGTGGAAACGTAAGAGAGAGATTGTCCAAGATATGCATAGAGACTATAACTTCTGTTATTGATAGCATTTTAAAGATGATTCCGTGGTTCCATTAACTTTTTTAATCTTCCAATACTCTATTTTCTATTTGATCTTGTTGAATAATCGAATTCAAAAACCAATCAACCTACTCTTATTTTTCTTAATCGTTAAACTACCATTTTCTTGTTCAAGTTTTCCAATGATATTAATTCAAAAAATAGATAATAAATGTAATTTTCTATTCAACTTGTCCCTAAAGTGTTGGATTTTACTTTTTTCGAAAGCGCCACAAGTTCATGCATGCTTGTGTCTTTATCACGGGTTTGTATTTATGCTTGTTAGCCACGTATGACAAGGAAACATTTTAGGAGAACGATTAGACTTCAGACAGCATTAGTCATGTACAAAAAAGAAGAAAATTTAATTGAAACAATGAACTTACGTTTTCCTCAAAGCCACATACGAGTTTAACTCTTTGATCTGAAAAAGATAAAATAAGTTTTAAATTCATAACGACAAACCACAGCAGTATGCAGGTGCTCCAGTGTGCATCTGTGCCTTTTCACTCCAACAAAATATTAACTTTCAATGGCCAGCCAAAACTAAAAACTAGAAAAGGAGAACCTCATCAAATAGTGCATAACATGTTAATCTTCAATGCCACTCTATGATGCTCCGACACTGACATGATTGTCAAAGCAAATAAGATTTTAAATAGCCTTTTAGGACATAAAGGTAATTTATTATTTCTTAAATGGTTAAAAAGACTAGTTTACTTTTGAAATAAAAAAGACAGATTTTTAAAGCCAGTTGACCAAGATATTAGGTTTTAAGTGTAAAACCATTTAGTAAAGACTAGTTTCTAGCCTTTTAAAAAAGTTCATTAACTAGGGTTTACTTGGTGTTTGCTATTTTTCTTCGAGGAGTGAGAAAGGGTCCAACTTCACACAGCCGATGAGATGGAAAAAAGGGCGCCAGAGAGAGAGAGAGAGAGAGCCTAACTCCAGAAGGGAGGAAATGAAGAAATACACAATTAATCTTCTAGTACATTAAATAGGAGGTTAGTTTCATTTATTAGTCATTTTTGTGGTTCCTTTCTCAAGTCGGCATGTCATATAGCCACGTGTCAAGCGACTATCACTGAAGGGGAGAAAAAACAAAAAGAAAAAGGGATATGACATGTGGCATCTCCCACACACGTAGGAGTCGTGTCTGTTCCCAACATGCCGGTACCATAAACGTGTCAATGCAACACAGATGCCACTTAATCATATGAAATAATTTAATACAGTATTTAAAAGTATGAATATGATCTGCTGTCGTAAGTTTTCTAGTACAGGATGATTGTTTTCTTTATAAATGTGCTTTTTCTGTCCCATCTTAATGTCAATTACAGCCAGTATTCAGCAGGCGGGGCGTGGACAAAATGATGAATCGAGAACTTAGAAAATAAAAACAAAATATCACATTGCCATGATTAATCAATTAAAATATTTCAGCTCAAGTGTGTATCTAACACATTTTCAAGTATAAACGGAATTTCGAAACGTACTATGTTTTGCTTCGCATCATTCAGTTCCTTGGTAACCTCTGGAGGATTTCTGCTTTCTTCATCTTTAATTTCGCGATCAAATTCTTTAATCAGCCTAGCACATTTAGCAGCCAATACATCATTATGAAAAAAATTAAAAGGCATTATATCTGAAAGATCACAATGAATAAATGCTGCTGGTCTTGTGGTCCACAGAAACAATTACCAACATAAGATCAACACTAAAAAAAGGCTACTACATTAATGTTGCAAAGTGATAATTAATTATTTGTTGTGAATGTAGAGGATTCTGATTCCTTAATTAAGTTTCTTTCCATTTACAGCACCAGAGAGAACCTCAGGATCATATTAACAAATCTTTTTGCAGCATGCATCGGCTACAATTGAATCCCATGACAGACCTACTATATATAAAAGAGAAATCATGCTGGGTAAGGGGAGAAATACGTATCCCTTACTCCATTCCTTCCTTCGTTAGGAATGAGCAGGTCGGAAACTTTAACAGCCTTTCATCCATGCAAAATCAAATGAGAAAGGATTCCACTTACCCACTCCCCTTTCCTCTCATTGCTAGGAGCATTGCCCTCCTGACTTGATATATTAAAAACACTACAATCAGATATTTTACTTTTTCCAGGAAAATGCATACCTTTTACACTCCCTCATCTTCCCAGTGAGTTCCTCCAGCTGCTTACTTTGTCTACTGGAGTCTTTAATCTTATCCAGCTTTTGAAAGCCATTTCTGATTAAAACAAAGAAATTGTCATGAATTTACAGATGCTTTAAAAAATTATTAGTTTGCATTAGAAACTATAAAATATTGAAGGTGAAAAATATCAGAAAATATATTTCCATCACGCCACGTGGATAAAAATAGTTCTCAGATTACTAAACTGCGAGTTTTCCATAAATACTACAATAATCAAGAGGTTTATATTACTAGGAGAATATACTGGTGAAGGGCAGTTGTATATGGCATCCAAATACTCCTGGTTACACACAGCATCTGAGGTGGAATACACTTTTTCAATAAGGTAATATCTTCTCTCCAACAAATATAGGCATTTTACCATCTCACATTAATCACAAATGAAAACAAAGATTTCAGGGTAAGTGAACCCACCAAGGTACAAAATTGGTTAAAAAAACTAACACATATGACCTAATAAAGCACTTTAAATTTATAAAAACCTTGGTGATCACTGCACGACCAGAGTATTTATTTAATACATCCCATATATAAAGTCTGTCTAAACTCGTTTCATTGAAGACATCCAACATATAAAGCATGTCTAAACTCTTGTTGAAGCCATCTACATGTACAGGTATCTCTAATAAAGGTATCTAAAGCAAAAGTGGCCAAAATTCATTAGCCTCACTTAACCCAAAACGAAAAAAATGTAGATACTCAGAAAAATAAGAAAAAAATAATAATAATCAATTCCACTTCTTTTATACAATTCAGTCTGTAAGCGCAAATCTATACAACCATAACCATAGAAACAATTCACGTGAGAAATTAATTATAAACCCGTAAATGTGCATATAAATAACAGAAAAAGTAAGGAAAATTACGCAAGGGCACGCATAGTATCACGAATTTCACCGTGGATCTGCTCCATTTGAGGGTTCATCTGTAACTCCATGTTTGCCACTTTACCCTAATCTCGTTCCTTTCCTTTCGTTTTATTTCTAATTCATTTACCGCCGAGGAAAAAGAGATTCCTCACCGGCAAGTCACAGATACAATTGCCCAGCAGCCAAAATTAAATGAACAATCTTCTTCCAATTTCAACCTACTTTTGTTAGAGCTATAGTTTTGAAAGTATGGATTTGAATTTTGAAAATTGAAGAAATTGAGATGGTTTAGGGCTGTTATTGTTGTTGTGGAAAGAGAAAAAGGTATGTTCGTTAGGGACGAGGAATAATTGTAGTAAGATGAATGGGCGGAATTACAGGCTGGCACAAGATGGATGTCTATGTGGGCGGGACACGCTCCAAACCGGTTTCATTTCGATTGATTTAAAACTTGTTTGGAGTTGCTTATTTTTGGTGTAAACTTACTTTTTTCAGTTATTATTCAAATAAGTCTAAGCTAGAGTTGAGGGGTGGTTATAGTTCAATTATCAACAACAATTATTAATCCTTAAGTAATTCTTCCTGAGACTTGACAGAATACTCACATGGTGGGACACCATGTGTTAAAAATTGTGCGTGACCCACACGTGAGTGTCCCGTGAGTTTTTTGAAAAAAATTCTCAGTACGTGAAGCATCCCTCTATCAACAAATGTCTTTATTTAGAGAGAAGCAATTGGTGTACAGAAAAAAAAAAAACATACAAACAGCCTACATATTACACAATAGGTGGGGCCCATTTTTTTTAATTTTTTTTTACAATATTTAATTCACATGAATCCTACTCACATGTGAGTATCCGTAGTCTGTACAAATAGAATTTTCCTTAATATGAATGGAATCAATAAGGTTTAATTATAAAAATGTAATATGAATGCGCGTGAGTGGAGCCCAATTTTAATTTATTATTTATATTAATAATTTTCATTGCCTTTAAATTAATTGTTTTAGCTAGGGTTATTTCAATCAATTCGTGCCCGTATTTATATTTATAGTTCTGTATTTGTTCTTTTGTGCACTTTCACCTACATTAGTTCGTCTCAAAGTCCAACCTACACTATTAATGATGGAGGTATTGTTTACCCATCAACAACTGATGGCGAGTGATGTAATGGGTGAGAGGCACGAGATGGTGATCATTATGTGCGAGATGTGGCTAGGCGACATCTCCGCTACAATGGGATTAGTTGCGGGTTTGATTAGGGTTGGGCAAAACCTGACCGAAATTGCTAAAACCATCCAAACCAAACCAATTCAACCGGTTTGGGTTGATTTTTTTATTTTTTATTTTGTTTTTACACGAGTTGGATTGGGTCGGGTTATGGGTTAACTCATGAAACTCGAATAAACTCGCACAACCCAACCCGACTATATTTATGAACTTTACAAATGTTATGACGTTGCTTGGACGAATACACATCTAACACAAAAATATTTTAATTGTCAAAAACATTTCTTGGTTTCATATAATTTAATATCGATCTTTCCATGTAACATTTTCGGACATAAAGTGCCAAAATAATTCAGATTTTTTTGTCATTGCAACTATAGAGATATAATATTATAAAAGTCGTGAGTCAATTATAAATTTGTTTTATCCTACTCGCCTATTTTAATCTTTATTGACAAATTGTCACAAACCGACCAACTCAACCCTACCCTATCGATGCTTAATTGGGTTGGGTTGAGTTAGATTATGTTTCAACCTTTACATGCATTGGGTTGTGTTAAATTATGATCAAACCAATTATGTTGATTTGAGTTGAGGCAAAAACCGATCTAATCCAACCCATACCATCCCTATGTTTGATTGTGTGGACAAGATTGCAAGCATGGAATTCAAGGATGGAGAAGATTCTAGGAATAACCTCCTCTGCTAGGCCCGGCATAGAGGAGGTTCTCTCACATGAGGTGGATTAAAAAAATCCCACCTCCCATGTTAAATACCCCTCCAACCTCTCTCATTTGCTCTGCCAGGCCTTTTACAGGCCTGGCAAAGCAGCATGCTCCAAGATTCTAATGGTATAGACGAAGCTATAGATTTAGATTGTTGTATGGATGTTGGAGCTCGATAAATCTTTTTGTTCCTTTTGATCCAAATGCAGAGGCTAATTTAGATGGGTATCATGATGGTCATCCAAATTTCAATGAAAAAGACAATATTTTTGACAGGATAGAGCACCAAATGGCAGCGATAATTTAGCCGGGAATTGGTTTGATAATTATGGACTCTTGAAAAAGAGTATTAGACCTTGTTTGACAATCATTATAATGAGTTTTTTTTTTTTTTTT
>CAIGRS010018465.1:0-10231 GCA_903798395.1 Fraxinus floribunda
TTGAAAAGAAACATAAACAATCACGGCTTTACGTTTCACAATTAATGTAAAATTATTTTTGATATTTAAAATTTATCGACCATATATTTATTATGACCGCACTTCAATATTTTCAACAAGTTTTAAATTGCTTAAAACGCATATTTGCAATTTAAAATACTGAATTAAAAAAAAAAAAAAATCGGCTCAGGCGGCTTAGCCGAGCCAGCTTAGCTCGCGATTTATGAACAGTAACTGCAATCTGACTCTTTTCTATATAATATATATAGTTAGATTAGATACTCGAATTTTAACACTTGAGCTTCCCAACTAGACGCCTCTTTCGAATAGAAATAGCTTCTTAAAAGTTACATGAAAACAATAAAACTAACTTCCACTCGTAAATTTAATTAAATCATAACATATTGAGAAATTGGTGTAATGGAATTTCGGCCTACAGTGAGATAATTACTGGTCGAATTTAGTAAGCTACTAATAACGTGTACTTCTTATTTTAGTTTGTCTTAATGGAATGGTGTCTACATGAGCAAGTTTGAGTTTGACGGAATATAGTTATTTTGGGGTTATGATGTTGGTCAATGATCGAGTTAAGAGTTTATGTTGGACGGAGAGTAAGTTTAAAAAAGTTTAACGTATGAATAACTTTCATATAATAAGAAAAGTTCATCCTACGACATTACTTATTGAAATGGCATTCAACGATGTCTTACAACATAAAATTCATATATCGTGTAATCTATATTTAGATCCACGGTAAATCTTCGTTCGATGTAGAGTGTCACATAATCAATAAGAAAATTATCGTTCTTTTTGTTACGAATTATCATCTTCACACGTTCCATGGTTGAAAATGTTCGCTCAATAGTTAAAGAGTAAAAAATATATATATTAAAAAGTGTATGTACTTGAAATCGAGGTCCAAATTCACATTGTTTTAATAATAGTGCAACTCAACTTTCAAACAATAGATCTCACGCGTAGGGGTGGGCAACGGGTCGGGTCGGGTCGATATTTAGCCAAATCCAACTTGAATTTACCGATTTTGGGCTATTTTAAAAACCGAACCGCCCCGTTTGTTAACAGGAACTAACCCGACCGATTCGGTTCGGTTCGTGTTGCAGAAAAAAATGCACAATTCATAACCAAGAACTCAACAGCAAGATTTACACCTCTTAATTCAAACTCAAAGAAGTCCCAACATCTCATCCATCAGAGATTTTGATGCTGGTGAAAGGGTAATGGATCCAAATTCAGAAAAATCTCCTCCTCCTTATTTGGATTCAACCCACCACTATATTGGTCCTATTGGATATATACTACTATTATTTCAATGGCTATGGTGAAGAAATCAATAATGCCTCTGACGATCCCTCCTGAACAATCCAGCTGCCTAGACTTCCATTGCTAGCCAAACGTGATCTTCCCTCCTTTGAGCTTCCTTCGAGTAGCAATCACAAAGTCTTTGCACTTTCAACATGTAAAGAGCATCTATAAATGTTAGATGCAGAAACAAAGCCAAAAGTTCTCGTGAACGCGTTTGATGCGCTAGAGGCTGATGCACTTAAATCGATCGAAGATTATGAGTTAATCGGGATTGGATCATTAGTTCCTTCTGCTTTCTTGGATGGTAAAGGTTTTGGAGAAGCTTATTTTCTTGGAGGATGAGGTGGAGGCGCTAGTGTTTTGGAGAAGCAGGGGAGGGAGGGGTTGGGTCTGGTCGGTTTAATTGGGTAATTGGGTTTAAATTCGAACCGACCTGATCCAAATAATTTTGTAACTGAATTAAAATCGATTCGACCCCTTTTTGTTTTAAACCGACCCAACTAGACCCGAGTCGGGTTGGGTTGGGTCAGTTTTGCAGTTTTTGGGTTATGGGCCCAGCCCTACTCATGCGATGTAAATGTAAATATTATCCACGTGTTCAAAATATGTGAAAGTTGGAGTCCGACTCTATTTGCTAAAATTATAATGGAAAAAAGGAGAAGAAATTATAAGGGCATATATGGTGTTTGTATTAGACGAAATTGAATAATAAAATACATAGGTTTTATAATTTTTATTTTCTTTAATATTGTCCAGTATCGTGCTCGTCCACCTTACCAAAAAAAATGTTAAAAAATTCCTTTTGCTTCTTTCTATTTTTCCAAAACTTCTCTAATCTTCGATGAACATTATTACCAATATCTCTAACATTTGGGGATTGCTAAACTTGTTGTGTTGGGAGAGATTCAAATTACATTGGACATTGTACATGGAAACACTCAATTTCAATTTCTGAGAAAGCCAAGAAAATGGTGTTACAGATCGACAGTTACCCTTTCATTTGAAGCACAATTTGCTTATTTCACTCAAATACTCACATTTTACTGCATGGACCACAAACAAAAAGCGACCTATCTATTGGATTTAGAAAGTAAATTATTCTTTCTTTGATATGAGAATCAATTAAAGACATTACTGGATAAAATTAAAAAGAAATATTTGATAAAAATTGTCATCTGTCATTTTCAATTTCGTCCAATTTGAAATATTGTTATGCTAAGACCCTGTTTGTGGCCTACATCGAGAAAGATTAAAGTGATTGAACTGAATTAGGCACAAGACTTTCGGCAACAATAATGGGGGGAAGCTTTAGGCTCTTGGGATAATGACACTTCTAAATTTTTAAGAAAAATGAATGGAACAAAATTTCTAAAAATTACAATTCTTCCCAACTTATTCGTACCTACCAATTCCTGTTATCCCGACTGATTATGGATTGTTATTTTCTTAGCTAAAGTCAAGGGTTCAAAGATTGTTAAACATCGAGATCAATTCAGTTCAATTCTTACAAATACTTATTTTTTAAAAGACCTAGAGTTTCGTAGGTGGAGGGTGGGGCATTGTTAAGGATACACTGACGTAGCGGTGTACGTCAGACGACGTATGGAAAGAATCTTTTGAAAATTAACATAATCTACAACAATTGTTCTAAACTCAATTTTTCAACTCCTGTACCCATCAGTTGCCAACCCTACACAATATTCTAACCCACAACACTCAACTTTGTTGCATGGTGGTGCATTTAACCTAATTTGTAGGGCCTTTTTGCTTAGGCCCGCATGCATTTTATGCCTTTCTTGAAAAGCTTACCAAAAATAAAAATAAAAAAAAAAATTCTCAAGCTCTATTCTAGAGAAAAAGCCCATTTTTCATAAGTTAATCCTCGTGAAGGCTCAATTATTGAAGCTTTGGAGGCAGTGTGAAAGCCATTTTAATATTTTCTTGATTTTAGAACAAAAAATCAAGAAAATAGATGGGGATGTGTACCAAATGTTGCGGACCACATTTCATACAATTTTTACTTTCCTTAATTGAATTGCGCCGTTTGTTTTGATTATTAAGGTATAGCTACTTTTGGCCATTAGATTAGGAGCCTCAAAGATATTACTTAAGGGTGCTAAATCTTGGTGTACTAAATTTAATCCAATTAAATACCATTTGGACATATTTAAATTAAACCCGTAATTTTTTGAATTTGGCACATTAACTAAAGCAAAATTGCATTTAAAAATAAAAAAATAAAGCACAATTTTATTGATTTTTAATCTTTAAATAAAAAGTCACCATTTTTTTATATCCACTCCTAGAGGCATAAAGTGAATTGATTTGATCCATCCAAAATGGCGTGAAGAACAATGGCCTTCCACCTAGGCAAACAATTTCTTTTTCTATTTTTTTGGGTTATTTTCTATAAAAAAATAATTAAAAAGTGGACCGTATGAGCGACAAGGCATGGATAGGAAGGTCACTATTTTATGTAGACTAGTCTACGACACGACATGTTCCATTCCTAGTTAAGTCAATTCTGGGTCGGGACACCTTACACAAATTTACATGTCTTTTGTTTGCGTCTCCTCTCCTAATCTATTTTGGTTCACTACTTGCAAGTAAAAAGGGTTATAGTTATAAGTCGTACAATAAGCGAGGTCTTCCTATGTCATTACACACTAAAACTTACCGTTATCGAATACGAGAGAGAAAATGCAAAAACTTTCTGCAGAAGACAATATCAAAACAACAGATCATTGCAAATATAATTAAGAATCCATTTTGGAATAAATTTGTTGAAAGAAGTTTCCTAGTTGTTACTGAACCTTCCCCCCCACAGAGCTAACCAAATAAATATATAGGAAAGGACCCAACAAAAGTAGACAAGTCTAATCCTAAAGCAATATGCACTAATGAATGGTGGGGTCGTTCTTGCCCATGCTCTCAAATCCATTAGTTCTCTTCATTATGCCATGTTAATCACCTTATTATATATCACAAATTCTTTTGTCCTTTTTTTTTTTTAAAAAAATAAACTTTTCGTGTGCCTTTTCCTACCTTCGGAACAATCTCAACCAAATGCATCCCTCTTCGAATTTGTGCATTTACCAAAAGTATTTGATTGAAACTTAAAATTAATTATTATTTGTACGAAACATGGGCAATAGAACAAGATTCGATATACGGGTTGTTAGCTCAAAACGTTACGATAGTCGGATGATGTTCAATATTTACGGTACGTAAATGTTACTACTTAAACAGCCACAAATCTCCACAGCTCAAGACCCTTATCGAGGAATCTGTATAGCGTAGAGAAAGAAAGGGATTTTATGGATTTCTTATTCTTCTTGTTATAATTGTTCTATTTTTATGGACTACTTAGGTCCTATTTATACGCTCAATTATTAGCCTAATTGAATACCTCTTGGGGGGTGGCTGAGTTGACGGAGCATGTGAACGTGGAGACCGAAGGTTACGAGTTCAAATTTCATGTCAACACTTCCTCGGTTGAGTTTGTCGCACTGGGCTTGCCAGTGCGATTTATTTCTCTTGTGTGGTTTGCGGGCTGCTGCATATGGAGTGAAGTTTACCCAGTGCCCACTCACATGCAGCGATTGTGGGTTCCTACGTTAAAAAAAAAAAAAAAAACCTCTGTTTGACATCCATTTTAATTTCATTCTCATTCTTATTTTTTTTTTCTCTTTCTTCATTTCAACTACACATTTTTCAAATAAAATAATATTACACATAAATCTAAAATNTCTGTTTGACATCCATTTTAATTTCATTCTCATTCTCATTTTTTTTTCTCTTTCTTCATTTCAACTACACATTTTTCAAATAAAATAATATTACACATAAATCTAAAATTTTTCATCACTTTTCCACCACACATCCTCCCATCAATCACTATTCCAAAAATTCATTTATCATTTTAATGAGATTCAAAAACACTAAATTGAATCACACAAAGATTCTTATATCTGGCCGGAAATTCCGTTTACGACCACTGATTGCAGAGTGGGCGCAAAGCATGAATCTCTCTCATCATGCTACTATGAATTCTATTCCCGCTCAAGAAATAAACCAAGCGACCATCGAGCCACTTGCATAAAAAGGTTTGGAGTACTATACTAGCTAGATCTCATTAAGACAAGTATAGAACATCCTCGAAAGTGTCTCATTATGCCATAGTCTTCTTCAAACACATCGAAATTTAGCATCTCCAATGCCTCTGAGCAATCTCTCGGAGCTATATTAATATTCATTTTACTTAGAATTTATGCCACAATCATATTACAGCACCCAGAAGTAGCATACTTGTCAACCATGAACACAAATTCATAAATATGATGCTATATTGTCTTCCAATCGCCTTCATATTACTTAACTTTAGCGTAATTGCTTTCCAACATTGCCCCATTAGATCGAAAACATGATTTTAGAATAATGTTAGAGTAGCAAACATTACACCTTCACTCTGTAACATAGTCAAAAGTCACATAAGACACAATGAACGTGTAATCACCAAACAACAAGTAGATAAAAACGATAACAATCATTTCCTTTGTTTAAGTTGAGTATAATCTCCTATTTAAATTAGCTATCTTCTCTCATTGTGTAAGCAACAAGGGTCCTTTGAGAGGAGATAAACGCTCTAATAACCCTTAATAATGTCACACAATCAATGTCTAACTCATAAGCCACCCAAATTGAAAAAAATGTTTGCCTAGTACAAATAGTTCACTAACTTTGCCCCAAGTTGGGTGCTTTTTTAAAGAAAATAATATATTCTCAATTTGAGTATTCATCTAGAGTGACTGTCATATAAATCGATGATCATCATTAGTCTAAGACTCTTTTCAATTCGAACGGGACAAACACATTAACAAAAGAATTCGGGTCACACCCAAATTCTAACATTCTATTTAAATTAGCTATCTTCTCTCATTGTGTAAGCAACAAGGGTCCTTTGAGAGGAGATAAACACTCTAATAACACTTAATAATGTCACACAATCAATGTCTAACTCATAAGCCACCCAAATTGAAAAAAAAGTTTGCCTAGTACAAATAGTTCACTAACTTTGCCCCAAGTTGGGTGCTTTTTTAAAGAAAATAATATATTTTCAATTTGAGTATTCATCTAGAGTGACTGTCATATAAATCGATGATCATCATTAGTGATTCTGAGAAAAGTTAAGCTTGCCCGGTTTGTTTGGTAGTTGGAAGTTTGGGTGGGCAATAGCACTATAGCATAAGACTTATCTGGCAGGGGCACACAAGTTGATAGCATGATTGGATCATGAAACAGGGCTCGTGCCAATCAACTTTTCTTTCTTTATAATTCAATTTGTTAGGCATAAAAGTAAAGGCCAAGAAATTAAAGAAGCTCAGTACTCACTTGTGACCCCATTTTCAAAGAAAGGAAAAAAGGTGTAGCAACATAACAGATGGTAAAGAAGAACAAATAACAAAAAGTAACTAAAGAAAGCTGCCCCCGTCCCCCAAACCCTACCCAAGACTCCCATTTCTTTTAAAAACTCGTCCTAAATAAAAAGCTGAACATAAAAGATTGTAAATTTACGGTTTCTCAAGCACCCCAGCATTCCCCCCCCCCCACACACACACACCCATCTCAACCCCTCCTCTCCTATTTCTTTTAAAACCTCATCAGAAATCAGAACTGAACTGAACCCTTAAATATTATACATTTACAGTTCCTCAAGCACAAGATCTGAAGAAGGAACAGAAGAATACACCATGAAAGGCAGAGAAGGCAAAGGACCTCCTTCAGCAGATCTATTGGTATGTTTTCCTTCTAGAGCGCATCTAACACTGATGCCAAAGCCCATTTGCAGCCCAGCTAGGCCCAACTCAGAACCCAACAAGCGCCACCAGCACCAGCACCAGCACCACCACAACCACCGTCCAAGGCTGCATCAGCAACTGAGGAAATCTAGGAATAGAGGTGGTGGTGGAGGCGCCGGCCATGCTAGTCCTCTCATGTGGGCAAAAAACAAGGCGACAAGCTCTGAGATTGAAGAACCCACATCCCCAAAAGTCACATGTGCTGGACAGATTAAAGTAAGGCCTAAACCTAACACATGCAAGAATTGGCAATCTGTCATGGAAGAGATTGAAAGGTTGCACAACAGCAAGAAACACAAGAAAAGACCTGCTTGGATTGAAGCACTTGGATTCAAGAAAGATATAATGCAATTCTTGACATGTTTACGTAGCATTCGATTCGATTTTCATTGCTTTGGTTCATTTCCTACAGCGGATATAACCTCAGATGACGACGAAGAAGATGAAGACGACAACCAACAGATACACGATGAGGATAGTGAAACTTCGAGAACTGTATTCTCCAAATGGTTTATGGTTCTACAAGAAAATCAAAGCAAACAGTTCACAGAAAAGGAGAGCAAGGAGAAGAATTATAAATCTAGTACTGAAGATGATGTGCCTTGTGCACCACCACCAAATGCACTTTTACTCATGCGTTGTCGATCTGCCCCTGCAAAAAGCTGGCTGGAGGATATAGAGGCAGAAAAAAAAGAAAATGATGATCAAGAAGAAGAAGAGGAAGATGAAGACGAAAACGAAGACGAAGGAAAATTAACCAAGGAAGAAGAAGAAAATGCTAAGAGGAAAGAAAATTTAGTGTTGATGCAATATGGAGCAGATTTTTACAAAATTTCTTCTGATATTGCAAAAGAAACTTGGGTTGTGGGAGGAATAAAAGATTCACTATCAAGGAGTCGCAGTTCAAAGAGATGATATACATGAATATTGATCAAAGGTTGATGATATTTTGCTATCTTTTTTTCTTGTTAATTTACTAAAATTTAATTTTGCTTTACATTTATGTCTGATGGATGTTGAAATTTATTCATTTTCTGAGTTCCGTGTTGGGAAATCCTGATCAGTAGTCCATTCTTGGGCTTGAGGATTTATATCTGTATTTTCAATTTGATCTGTGTTACATGTACAGTTGTATATGCTTTTATATATATATATCTGCCTCCCTGTGTGTATATACATATATTATATTGCATGATTTCAGATTTGGACTATTTGATAATGAAATTAATTATTGATAAAATAATAATTGTTTTGGCTTTTATTTTACATTAAACGACTACATTTTGCTCGTTTTGAGATCAGAATCATCAGATCACTAATGTATAACATTCATCTATTAGCTTTGATATAGCAAGCTGTCATTACTGATAAACTAGGATATAAATTGAAAAACAAAAAATCCTCCTACCATTATTGTTTCTTTTGCAAAGTCAAGATTAAATTAATGATTTTTTTTTATTTTTTATTTTTTGTAATTATGATCGGAAAACTAATATGATATCCTTGGATCACAACATTTGTAGTTTTGACAACGAAATGACTCGATTTATATATAGAGAACAAAAATGGAACACGAAAACGCTGTAGAAAAAAAAATCATAGAACCTATTAATTAGAGTTTCTATTCTTTTAACCAAAGTAGCTATGAGTTTATTCTTTACTTTAAAAATGGTAAAAGCAAAATTCAAAAGTTTGAAATGGGAGTGTTGGTTGATGTAAAAGAAAAAAGAATGTTAGGTGTATCTCTATAATTATCAATCATTGTGTCCCTTTTGTCTAATTAAGAATTTCAAAGCCTAAAAAAAAAAAAAAAACTATATTTTCTCTTTAAAAGTTTTGCGAATAAAAAAAAACATGCGATTTATGGTGCTGTACCAAAATGAAAATTTAGCCTCTGTTTGGTTTAGCTAAAACTCAGAATGTTAGTAAATTTTGATAAAGTTGATGAAATATATGATTGAAAAGTTGATAAAATGATTGAAAAGTTGATAAAATTTATAGATTTCCTGAAATTTGTGATTAAAAATAAATTTTGAAAAATTAGTTTTAGAAAAATGCGGGTCAAATAGGGTTTAATAAGCTGCATGCATTTAGCATTACGTTTTTTATACTTAATAAAATTTATTCGTATATTATTATTATAAAATAATTGAGATATGCACAAATCGTACCTTAACTATTCGTTATTTTCTTTGTTATATAATAGTTAAGGTTAAAATTATTTTGTAGTAATTTGTAAATTTGATCGTTATGTAACGTACTTAAAAGTGACGCTGTCGAATAATTTAAACGTTACATTTAAGTAAAATTACAAGCAAATAGTAATTTGCTTTTTTCAAACTTTTTTTTAACTTCGTTTAATTTTTTAAAATTGTACATTTACCTTGACAAAAAGGAGGAAATTTGAAATAAAAGTGATTAAATACTTTATTAACAATTTGAAATTTAAAATAAAAAACAGGATAAATAGTTAAAAAGTATAATTCGAAAGTCAAAAGTTGTAACATATTGCATAAGATTTGGGCCGTTGTGTATAGCTGCTACTTTTTTCTTTATTCAATTTGGGCCCTCTTTTGCTGTAGAAAATACTGAGATTAGGTTTGCAAAATTTATTATTTCACTTATAAGTAGTATTATTTCTTTTATGGTAAATTGTTCTTAGTATTCAGGTTTGCTTATGGATCCGGGAAAGATCAAATCCACACTTACATTAAAACCCGATTATATGATCCACATCCAATTATCCAAATGGGATACAAATTGGTATAGGTCCATGTTGAGTCCATTCTACATGTCATTGCTGAAAATTTTAAATATATTATATTATTCAATATTAATGCTACAAATTAAACATAATAAGCCACATTTGGTGAAAATAAAAATCTAAATTAAAGTTAATAATTAATTTTCATGGAGCTCGCAGCTTTTTAATCATATATTTCATCATTTTTTTTTATCAAAATCTACTAAAAATTTGATTTTAATCTCCATCAAACTGTCGTTTCTTCATCATTATAAATGAAATCAATTGAACTGGTCCTTTCGTGAGA
>CAIGRS010018476.1:0-10314 GCA_903798395.1 Fraxinus floribunda
ACCTGATTTTTGAATTGGTGTAAAGTATATACCTTATTTATGAATTTTTACCCGTAAAATAATTGGCTGAAAATCTGCTACTAAGACTCCATGTGTCCAATGGTCCCAGAGGATTTTAAGGATTTGATTTCGAGGAATGTTTATTGGCGGCAAAATGCCTCTTTTTCTCTTCCTCCCAATCGAACGTGTATAAAAGATGTTATCTTAGAAATGGCATGTAAAACTTTTATTAAGGTCCGTTTGATTCTCATTATTGTAAAATGAGAATGAAAAGTATAATCGTTATTGGGTCCACACAAGATATAGAAATTCAAAATTGATGGCTTGATGTGATGAATAACGATCATTATTTTTCATTTTTATGGATAAAAAATGAAAAACAAACGGTGGCTAAAAATGCTAATCTTATGGAGTGTTCACAAAAGTTTTGTATATATGTGTGTGGATCAAAGATGGAGCTTAGTTTTCAGATGAATTGATTTAACGATTTCAATTCATCTCTATTTGTGATCGAAGATGGAGTTTAAATTTTCAGACAAAGTGATTCAATCTATTCATCTCTTTCTGTATCGAATATTTAGAATTAGGAAAAATATATGTACATAATCTGTTCTACAAAAGCAACAATACTTTATACCAAACTCAAAAGGGTAACAAAGTGGACCAACAGTAATCCTTACACTTAATTAAAGTTGTCACTGACACAGTGACACTGGAGTAGGCACGCATGAAAAGATTTAACCCCTGTTTGGTACATATTAAAAATTTTATTTTCATTCTTTTACTCATTTTCAACCACACATTCTTTAATAAAATAATATTTTTCATCATATCATTAACTTTTTTTTTTTTCAACCACACACTCTTCATCAATCTACTATTCCAAAATACAAAAATTTTTATTTTTATTTTACTCATTTTCAACCACACATTCTTCAATAAAATAATATTTTTCATCACATCAATAACTTTTCCTTCTTTTTCAACCACACATTCTCTATTAATCTACTATTCCAAAACACATTCTTTCAAAATAATGTGGATCAAACACACTCTTAATAACCAGTGTCTCCTCAAGATCCAATCCTACGCTAGACAATCTAGCTAAGGTAATGTGTTTGGAACGTATGCTCCATCTTCCCATTTATATAGGTTGATTAGCTTTTCACACGGATTAAGAAATTTTATTTAGCCCATGTTTGAGCCAAATTATTATAGGATGAGAATGAAAAATATAGTCATTATTAGGGCTCACACAAGAGATAGAAAAATTGAATTTAAATGTTGATGTGATGGATAACAGACATATTTTTCATTTAATGAGATAATAATATAGATCTAACGGGGCTTTAATATTATTGAAAAAATTCTAGTTTACCCTTATTCAATTATTGTTGAAATAGTAAATAATGGTATATTAGTAAATGAACAAATCAAAATATTTTCAATGAAGGAATATAACTATATAATTGAGACAAAAAAATAAGAAAAATCAATCTATATAAATGGGACGAAAGGAGTATATAATATAGCATCAGATATTGACATTTCTTGAACATTCTCTAACATGGCCTAACAAGCCACGTTACTTGTTTTATTTTTGAACATATTTTCTAAATTTCTAGCGGGCACGAATACTTTAAGGACGTTCCTCGAGCAAGTGTTTGATATGGCATGTGTCATGTCCTATATTAAAAAGTATACAGATAAAAATATTATATATGAATTTAAATTGACGTATTCCATTACTTATTCGGGTCCTGCTTTTTGAAATCGAGCGTCCCCGTACCCATGTCATGCATGTATCGTGTATCCATGTCCAACAACTTCGATGCAATCACTGGAACTGGAGATTCAAGGTCAATTTAAGCAATTTTGGTAAATTTTAGAGCTAAAACTTGAGGTAGAGTGACCACCAGTGAATGTAAAACTTTATTTTGTAAATATTTCCCTCCCTCTTTTACCAATAGCTTTTGCTTTGGGTCATGATTACACTTGTCCTCCACCACCAACCCTTAAAATAACAGCCTTTTTTCAGAGCCTTCTTCTTCCCACAGCATTCCTCATAAGTGTGTAGAAAGTTTCTCCTTCATGCAGAAATGAATTAGAGAAACTTCATGTCTAGCAGGAGAAAAGCACGAATTTTAGTGCCTCGACGACAACAAACTAAGCGTTATTCCCAAATAAAACTTGGAGTCAGCAACATAAATTCTTTTTAAAACACAACACCAACTCCATACAGTAGTATTATATTTGCATCCCGTGTGAAGCCATCATTTGTAGGATTGTGCGTCCTCATTTTGAGCTGGAATGCTTCCGTGCATGGACAGATTGGGCCAGGTAGGTCTTTTATCGCCTTTCTTTTTACTTCTTATCAGAGTTATTAATTTTAAAAGACGGAAAGCTTTGGTTTCTTAAGGAGTGAAGCAAGTAATCATACTTGCCCAGTATCTTCCAGTCCATCTGATTAATCGAAAACCACCAAGTCATTAGCAACTACAATGATTTCGTGTTAATTTTGGTCGATCCCTCCATCCTCTAACTTGTTCTACAAGACTCCAGAAGCCTATGAATTTTTTTGCCTCGTGTAACTAAAAACTTTTTTGTCAGGCTGCATGTCTATTGTTTATTTGTGGAGATTCTCATTCTATGCAACCTTTTCTCTGTGCATATGAGAACTTGTGCTTTCAGATTTCTTCCATTTTACAGAAATGTGTCTTTGTCAGACAAAAGAACAGACAAAGATGATGTGTCTACAAACATAATTGGATTACATTATCCACTCCAATATGTATGAATTTCATTACAAGTGATGAAAAAAAATATTAGGACACACATAGAACTTTATAGAGTACTCTGCACACCTAAATACAGTAATATTGGCGAGATGCCATTCTAGTCTTACATTCTAAATGGCTATAGTATTGTAGTATAGGTTATTTATAGTTTGGCGTTTCCAGCCCTTATGACAACAACGGATATCCATATCCGAGTTGCATGACACACAAAACAAAAGAATTAGAAGCGGAAGAAGAACTAGAATGCTCCATAGCACCCTAGATAGGGAATCATATCTTCAAAGGCCTATTTTTAAAAACTCAGGTCGATTGGTAGCTCTAAAGCCCGCAGATTATCCATGTAAGATTGATTGGTGAGATTAGTCAGAGGCAATGGAGGAGGGACCTTTTGCAGGGCGGAGGTTTTGAAGGATTGGTGCACGGACCTGGGGATGCCGACTCTATTCCAAGTGTTTTCATCAAGAAGTGTTTCTCCTGAGGCAATAAATTGAATGGACATTAATATATCTACAAGAAAATAATAAAGTTATTTTAAACAAAATGATTGTCTCATGACTATGCATCTATTATGAACTCCATGAAACCACAGTTCGTTTAGGATTTTTATAATATTCAAAGGAACAAATTAGTTAAAAATCACAATAATTTGTATCCTTAGCTAAATCATTTCCATCAAAATGATTTCTTGATCTATGTTGATCACTGCGGAAATGATTTCTTGATCTATGCTGATCACTGCGAAATAATTCTACTGGACATTTCTAACTTATGTTGATGTATCTTTCTTGCTAACTTTAGGATTTTTTCTTGTTAGCATGACTAAGAAAGATTAGATCACTTGCTTATATAATCAATCAAGGAAAAATCCTATGCTACTCTGGTCACTTTCTTCCAATTACAATTAGGTTTGGTATTCTAGCCTTGAGTGAAAATGTGGAAACTAATGTAAATTTATCAACAGGTGTAGAAATGAAATTGATATATGTTAAGTTCAAGGCCACCAGCCCTCCAGATTTTCTAGCCTGGACCTCTAATCAGGAGTGTATGGCTTGATGATCCAGACTTGAGTCTTCTTATTGACTGATTGACAACAATGAGGCAAATTATTCTGTTCATGCCAATATTATAACAAGACATCCTCCTATAAGTAACATTCCAAATAGTAGTTGAATATCATTAGACATTTAGGATCACTTTGAAATTTGAATACTTGTGTACTTTGTCTTATTCTTAAATAAAGAGTAAAAGATTAGAATTATTACACTTTCTGAAAATTTTGGGCTGGGAATTGCTGCTGCCAGTGATCTGAACAATGGAGTCACTTGAACAGGGGAACTGAATTTTATGTTAGAATATTCATTGACAACTCCATTATCAGCTTTTATTTCATCACGAGCTAGCAAATTTTCCACTGCACTCAATTTAGAAATACCATCAGCTTAAAATAAGATGAAATAGTGGCATATAACCGGGGGGGGGGGGGGGGTTTCCTAGTAAATATAAAATTGTATACCTTCATTTATGTTTGCATCACAGCATATCCTGTTTTCCTCAGCAAGACAGTGTGAATCGCCCAATTGATCTGTTTGTGATTTGGGACCGGTTTCCTGATGTGTACACAATTCAGCTTGACACAGTTCTGTTTTATCACCAGATGCACGAGATGGCGGGGTCGACCCTGTACTACATTCAGAGCTGGATGGTGACTCCTCATACGGATCAGTTTGCCTGCACAACTATAATGAGATATCTGGACGAGAATAAACCTTTCTGCTCTTTTTGGTAAGGTGGACTGAACAGTAGGACATTATATAGGAAGAAAAAGAAGTAAAAAATTTATCCATAGTACTGTCCAATCTCCATACCGAACATGCCCTTCAAGTCATATAAACGTGCCATGTAAATTACCTCAATGGTATACTGCCTACACTACTACTCCTTAAATCCTCTAGCAACTCCTTGAAATTCTCAAGTTGAAAATCAGTATCATCAAAGCAGAATCTGAGCGGATCACATTCTTTGTTTTGTTTGAGAAAATCTTGGAGAATCTGAAAAATAATCGCGACGTAAAGTCAGAAAAATACAAATTGAAATTATATTTAGCCTTACATTATGCTGAACTTTCTATTTTGCCCTTCCAAAATTCTTTTTTGAGATAGTTATTAAACTTGACATTTTATCGAGTTTCAACAATATTTTACTAGTAAAAACTAATATCTAGTTCTCTGTAGATTCTAATACATAAGAATGATTTTCCTTACCTTCCAGGCATTTTCAAGACTCTGATCAGTGTTCTCGGAATTAACTTTTATTGCTAGCGAGCTGAGCAATTCTGNTTCCAGGCATTTTCAAGACTCTGATCAGTGTTCTCGGAATTAACTTTTATTGCTAGCGAGCTGAGCAATTCTGCTTGCTGCATCAATGCAAGCATCTTGGGATCATCTTTCTTAATAAATGTTCCACGAGTTTTGATATTTGCAGCTGCATGAGAATCTACTCTTTGTTACATTGTTATCACGCTAATACTACAAGTGCATGTTTGAATTTGCACAACAAAGTACAGGACTGGCAGTATAAATCAAGATTTTCGATTCTTTTTCTTCTTTAGTACTGTCTAATGTTATCCATCTCTCCACCAAACACGCCATAAGTGCACTAGACATTTGCGCCATTGCACAAATACAAATTGCCGTTATCTTGTCGATTTCTTCTACTGTGGCTTTTAGGCACTGATAAACAATCTAATAGAGTTTCTATTATAAAGAACGTATTGAACTCACTTCCATCAACTATAGCCTCCTTCATGTGGTTGACACGCGGCTGAATCGACAAGTTACCTTCGCTATTATGGAAGTTCTGATTTAGTACTGCAAATGGAGGTCTCAACAGATGATTTGCAGTTCCACATTCTCGGACTAATTTTTCTCCATGGTTGCAGGTTTCTGTTTGATTTGAGCCATAAGCCATCCTAAAGATCAAAATCAAATTCATTTCAATATGTTTTGATCCAAGTGACATTTTTCAAACAAGAGGAAGGACATTGAATTAATATACCTCTTCTTTTTAAGAGGTGCTGTACTTGCAGTTACTCCATCTGTATTAAGCCCTGTTGGAAATACAACCCTTTTGTTGTTTAAATTGACGTATGAAGTTCTGTTTTCTTTCGCTAAGGCTTCAGACTTTGCTCTCTTCTTACACAGAGTTGTGAACCGATTCTTCACAGCATTATCAGTTCTAAATGAGAACAGAATCAAAAGGTGGGGATTTTAAGAACTGTTCTTTTTTACTCCAAACAAATTAGGAAAAAGAAATTACTCGATTTTACATTTAATTACCTGCCTGAAACTACTTTTGCAATCTCAGTCCATCTGTTACCATATATCTTCTGTGCCTGAATTTGATTTTTACAATCAGATCACATCAAAAATCAATATTTGACTGTAGATTCTTATTGATTATTGCACTGTAGAGTACATTAGAAAGTGCCCTTATTACCAATGTCTGATGCAATCTAACAATAAAGGCACATTTGGTGCTCAATATTGGACAATACTGCACAAGACAATCGGACAAAAGTTTAACTTCATTTTCTATTTAAATCATGCCGACACTGTCCAATCCAAAATACCAAACATGCCATAAATGTTCTTATCACATAGGCACAGATAAAGAACAATAGTTCAATATCAATTCAAGTGAAGAAAGTACAAAATAAATGAAAATCTTTAAACCAAGACCTAAACTAACATAAACAAGAAGTATCGACATTTTCGAGAACCCCTCAATTTAAGGTACTAAGAGAATCAATAATCAATTATTTCAGAAAATAATCAACAAGTTGCAGAGCAATAATACACCTCACATAAGAGCATGTCTTCCTCAGCTGACCAGCCTCCTGTCTTGAAATCAGAATTCAGATAAGTGAACCATCTGTCCAGCAGTAAATTACACACACATAAGAATAATAATCCAAAAAAAAAAAAAAAATATTTCAATGAAGAAGGAAAGATGCGTATATCCATTATGTTCTATATCAGCATTCAGCAAACCTTCTTCTACACTGTCTGGTTGTTTTATCTTTGAATTTAGACGCGATTATTGCCCAACTGCACACATATATCTCAAATTCAAAATCCCATCAAAGTAATTAAATTTTAAATCCACCTAATTACACAAAAACATGTTCTAAGAGGATCAAGATTCTACTTCTCAGTTCCATGTATTTGAATCTGCTCTCTCAAAATATCATCCTCCTGCAAATTCAAGTCAAACCATATATATCAGATTGAGCCCAATCCATATAAATAATTTCACACGAAAATAAAAATAAAAACCCACCTCTTGAGACCAAGAAACAATATGCCTTTGTTTCGTCTTCATGCTATGCATTAGTGAAAACTTTTCTGTAGGACAGTCATATAAAGAGAAAAAAAAACGTCAAAAGATCATCTTTTTTTCCACAGCCATTTTCTCTTTATAACGGATCAGCATCAATAAAAGCTAATTTTTTTTTTTTCCCTTTGCCGCTTTGCTTTCTGATGAACAATCCTAAATAGGGTTCCACAGCAATTCAAGATTTTATCAAAGAAAATCTTGAATCGACGCCCATGAGTCTCTCTCTAAGAAATGGGACTGTTGAACGGTGTGCGATCTTAAAACAATCAACGGATTCTTGCTTTTGAGCGCGGTATGAATGAGAAGTTTGAAAAAAATAAAAATAATAATAACGCTGAAATCCATGAGAATATAATTAATGATGGAGTGTAGACTAACCCCACCCCCAACGCCACGCTCACAGTCACAATGTGGATTCTATATTTTGGTGATAACAATAATTCTTGCTCAATATGGTAGCTTTTGTTTGTCTGCTTTTGGCCATTTTTTGAATGCTAGTATATTTTCCTAATAATTAATGTTAGATTGATCGTAAATTTCATTATCGTTTTATGATTCAAAATATTCCAACTGACACGTCTCATCTCGAATGATACTAACGAACCCAAGATGTGTCATGACGTGTGCCAATGATGTCAGCTATACGTCGAACCCACCAATAAGACTAATTTTGACATGTTATGACTATAATGGATTGACGTCATTTGAGACTAACTATTACTCCCCCCTCGACCTAAAGTCCGACTGTTTTTCGAAATCTTTTGCACATTTAATCATGTTGTAGCACAACCCACATAAATGCAACAGAACACTGATTCAGATAACATTATCGTTGTAGTGTTTTGATATGATGGTTTAGACATGATTTAAAGAACGAAAGAGATTAAAACATTGTTTACTGTTTTAAATAGTACGGTACAATACTACGTATCAAACATCTTCATACTTTTTAGCTACATAACCTCGGTAGTTCATTTAAATAGCATTTTAACTTCAATCTTTTTTGTAGTTTGAATGTTTGGTTGTTGGAGGGATAATTTTATTATTCAATTTCTTGATATTATAATTGAATAATATGGAACAAAAGGGTGCAAGCCACGTGATATAAAGCAATGGTAGGACTGTTCACCACTCTCTTGTGAGTTGAGAGTGAATGTGAATTCTTCTTCCAAAATACAAAATGTCAAATTTTCTTTTTTGAATTTTGGGCTGGGCGGTGGAAGAACTACAAAATTCTTACCTTTTCAGTCTAATTATAAAAATTAAGCTAAGATTATATTCATGGAATTGATTGTTCTTCGAAAAAAAGCTTAAAAGAATTGCTTAAAATGGAATTAAAAGTTGCATAGTTGTGCTTATCTTTAATGTTTTAATTAATGTTAGATATCTTGATTAGGTATAACATTAATTGATTGTTACAATATTAATGACATTCCCATATCATTAATTATATAATAGTAGTGTTGTAAACAAGAAATCTTGTTCAAACAATTAGGGTCTACGTCTGTCTGGATCGAATTAAAATTTGATTTTAATCCAAATCAAAATCAAACAATCAATATTAACCACATCTTTTATGGGTCCTACAACTTTTCAACCACACATTTCAAAATTTTTTATTACAATCTATTAAAAATCTAATTTTAATTTCCATCAAACACCTTCTTAATAATATTATTTAGACCACTGTGGTTATAATCTTAGTCTATGTGTTATTAGGTGTTAGGTGAAATGTAAAATAGAATTAAATGATTTATTTAATTATAGTTATCACTTAACGTCAAATTAACGACTGAAATGAAGTTATAACCCCAGAGAGCTTAAATAGCATTATTTTCAAACAATTGCTATCGGTATTCAATGCTGTGTATAAAATTCAAATTATAGTGTAATTTTTTTCTTATTTCAAACCTTTTTGTTAAAGTCAAAAATTTTATCCACTGTATTTTTTAAATTAAGAACTAGAACCGGAAGTCAGTCAGATTTTAAGAGAATTTTGTGATAACAAATCAACAATACATGTATACTTCGTCCATGGATAAACCCCACCAAAAAAAAGAGAGAGAGAGAAGCAAACCATATTGATTAGTCAATTGTGGTACATATTTAAATGTCACTAAACATTATTTCTTGTTAAATTGAACACAAGCAGTCCAATGAATAAAATTGATTGCTCATTTGTCGGGTTGAAGAACTAAAGAAACAAAAATAAAATAAAATAAAAAGGGTATAGTTAAAAAAAATGAAAATTTTGAAATTGGCCACTGATAGCTTTCATTCTCACTGAAACTAATTCGGAGGAAAATTTGTCATTTAACAATTGGAACTTCTGAATGAAGTGACCCAAACCTAACAATGTCACCATCTAGCTCAAAGTGAACATTCTTGTTCAATTTTGAATCTGGAGACTAGTTCAGTGGGGTAACATAAGTGGCCGTTGATGAATAACAATTCAAGGACACAAATACTGAAAATTGGACTTACTTTTCGCGACCGGAATATATTTTTCGCAAATTTTTAATAGGACTTTTTACGTATAGATGGTAAGAAATGATCATACTTTTCTTTTATGACAACCCGTATTTCATTCATTAATATCAGATCCAACAACTCTCCCAAGAAAAGGAGGGGGAACATTAAATTGAAAGTAGTGAAAACACTGTACCATGGTGCCCTCTTCGTCGTGGGTTATGAATCACTTGTATTAACACTACAAGAAAATATCCATTTGCAACGAACAAAATTTGTTGTCGTAGGGCTTTTGCAAAGTGCACTTGCACGTTGCGGTCTTCGATATTATCATCGAGTATATGAATGTGACAACAGACAATAAATGTTGCAAAAAAACACTGAACGTTTAAAATAATATTATTAACAATGAACAGATGAACATTGTTAGATGTAGACGTTTAAACAACTCGCACAAAATGTTCCCACATATTAACTTTTTTCAACAACGATCAATATCTGCTGTTAAATCTATGAAGTATGTAAACTTTTTGCAACAAACGATCTATGTTGCTAAAACAAACAATCATTAATGGCAACGTGCAGATGCACATTGTTAAAATAAGTAACAAAAACGTGCATTGTGCATTGCTAAACAATTGACGTTTAAAAT
>CAIGRS010018485.1:0-11743 GCA_903798395.1 Fraxinus floribunda
TTTTACGGCTTGCACAAATGCACGTCGTAAATAGTGAAAAATGGGGTTTTTACGGCGTGCATTTGTGCACGACGTAAATAATGAAAAAAGGATTTTTTACGGCATGCATTAAATGCACATCGTAAAAAGCGACTTTTTACGACTTGCAAAGAATGTACGCCGTAAATACTTTATGCAATTGATCATTTACGACACACGTTTTTTGCATGCCGTAAAAAGTCGTTTTTTTACGGCATGCGTCAATTGCACGCCGTAAACATATGCCGTAAAAAGCTATTTTTGTTGTAGTGACAACACTACCAAACCGAAAGTTCAAGTTAGGCGAAATCTTAACTTGAAATAAAATAGAAACTGACCCAAATCAACCTAAGTCGATTTCAAGTTATTTTACCTATGAATCATTTTTTTTTAAATCTCAACCTGACTTCCCATGAAACCAATTAGGTTGGGTCGATTTCGCGAATAATGTACCGACCCCTATTTTCAAATGTGAGACATGTGGACACCAACCACCTGCCTATAAATATAACCCCTCAGGTATCGAAAGGACTAATTAACTTTTTCTGAAACATTTACTTACGTACAAATTCACTTATATTATTACCTTCTCTAAAAACTTACTTTTCATCGAAAGCAAAGCAGAAGAGATAGCAACTTCATTTTGCAGGTAGTTCAGCCGCGAAAATGTGATTAACATTTATTCTTCTCCATAACAGATAATAGATGAGATGACGATGCAAAAGATTGATGATGCTTTGTTGAGGAATAAAGATAGACCTATATTGATAGTCCTGGAAATAGACCCTTTTACTCCCCGAAATTAAGGTTGCCCCTCTACCAAAAGGATTCAAATAGCCAATGATAGAAACATATGATGAACTCATAGATACACTCAACTAAAAGGAAGACAACCATATGTTTGTTGCAAGTCATCCAAGAATAGTATGCGATATTATAGGACTACTTAGCCTGATTCAGTAGTGTCATGAAAATATAATTTGTTTATAATACCACAAGTGTACGATTCATTGACAAATAGTAAATTGAATTTTAAGTCCAAGTATCGCACAGAGATTGTATTGTTTTATATTCAAATCAACTTAGGCTTAACAGAAATAATGAAAATTTGTGATTTTTCTATAACTAAATTGTGACTAAATAATATACCAATGAATGCAAGAGCTAATTTAACTAAAATCAATGCAAGTTTGATGGAAATATGTTGATGAAAAATACACTAAGATCCCGAATTTCCTTATATCAATCATCATTATCCCCAAACCTTACAATTTGACAACACATTCAATTATGAATATTAATATTCCTAAACTATTTAACAATCTTTCTAGAGTATAATTAAACATATCCTCACATGGGACCCGATCATATTTTATGACAGATGTGAACATACAAGAATCATTAAGGATTTATGAATACTTAATGATCACTTAGAGCATAGATGTATATTTATATCCCGTATCGAACTCTACGACAATTAACACTATTTAATTTATTTTCAATCTTTCGAAGGTAAAACAAGCCATAATATTCGTACAATCATTGTGCACATAATTGTAGAGAAGAATTAAACCATGAAAATCGTTCGATAATTGAAAATGTGCTTTAAATATAAAAAAATAAAATCAAGAGTTGAAGGTTTATGATACAAGATTCATCATGAACGTTGTACAAAACTACTTTAGTCTAACATATTGATGGAAAGAAAACAAAAGAAGTAAAGATAACTCATCAATCAGAATTCATAGATATCTTGGATTCGATCTTATTTAGTTCTTTCACTCTTCAAATAATGAGTTGTTCAACCCTAATTTAGAGTTGATAAGTTGTATTTATATCCGTCCAAAAAGTCTCCATAAACTCCCCAAAAGTTTAAAGATAAGCCCAAAAGGAAGTTTCCTTGTTAGCCCCTGTTTGAGCCACATTCTTTTTTTCATTCTCATTCTTCTACTCATTTTCAACCACACATTCTCCAATAAAATAATATTTTCCATCACATCAATAACTTTTCCTTCTTTTTCAACCACATATTCCACATCACATCAACCAAAAAAATGTATTCTTTTGAAAATAATGTGCACCAAACGGGGGCTTAGAGTAGAATNTCATTCTCATTCTACTCATTTTCAACCACACATTTTTCAATAAAATAATATTTTCCATCACATCAATAACTTTTCCTTCTTTTTCAACCACATATTCCCCATCACATCAACCAAAAAAATGTATTCTTTTGAAAATAATGTGCACCAAACGGGGGCTTAGAGTAGAATTCAAAAGGGAAGAAAATCTGGCTACACGAAAATTGGGCAATCGCCCAAGCCATATTTTTGGCTTCCATTTTGGTTTCAGACGGCCGGGCGATCGCCCAGTCTAAACAATTGGATGGTCGCCTAGTTGTGTACACCTTTCCGAAAATTGTATTTTGATCTCTTTTCTTCATTCTCTCCTCGATTTTGATCCTCCACTTTTCATTCCGCTTATTTCGGTCCTTCAACTTTTATTTACATGCGTGTTAGTCTCCAAACTTCCATCTAATAATTGATTTGTCCTTTTTTTTCCAATTGCTCAGAAAACGGGTCCAACACTAAAATAAAATAAAATTAACATAAGTTAGGTAGAAATCAACTTTTTTTATGACATAAAAGTTTAGTAATATGGCCAGAATGAGTGTACAAAACGTAATTATCAAACATCCTGTAACTAAAATATTTGTTTTTCCTCGAACAAAACAAAACTTAGGCATAAATCATATTACTATTCTAAGCAAATCACATATAACAAACTCAACGTTGAACTGCTTCTCGTATGCTTAAGGTTCAAATTTAAGTAACGCTTGAGAAATATCCGAACAATATCTAGAATACATTTTTTACTTATTTGATGCTTGACTTAGTGTGTGTGTGTGTGTGATTAGCCAACATTGAACTCGCACCCATGCTAGAACACATATTCAAGTGTTGTTGATTTACTCATAATCTCAATCCTCTTGTGGTCAATTTTTTTTTTCTCTTACACCTTTTATGCAAAATCACTCCTTATACTTTTCTCTCCAACCGCGAGGTATTTCTAGCATATGTGAGTTCCTAAGAATCATTATGATGCATTTTTTCATACAAGTGATAAGAATTAGATAACTGTAAAGTTAGAAGGAAGATAGTAAGTATTTCTCAAAGTCACACCACCAGTCTCTAGACTTCAATTCTCGAAGTCCTTATCGGACACCTCTCGCTTTTAATAGTCTAATTCCCTTTTTCTTTCTTTCACGATGAATATATATTGATTGTTTCTTTTTTTGATATCTTATATGCTAGACTTCTCTCCATTAAACTTTTTGAATGACCTATATAGCGAGCTTTAGGTCAATGACTCTCAAGTCAGATGACCATAGAGCACCGAGTTTTAGATATCCTAGCAGGCTTAATCACTCAAATCACAAGAGCTACGAAGAGGAATATAAGATGTATTATATTTTCTTTTGACATAGGATTTGAATTTTAAAATTGGTCAATGCTCGTTCTAGATTCCTTAACTCAAACTCCTTCAACCAATGGTGGGATGCCAGAACTCCGAACTATCAAACTTCTATGAACACAAGCACTAATATTCCCACCCCAAATTGCTAAGTTTAGTTTCTATATTATAGATTTAGGAATTCATTCAAGCATAGGTCAATGGTATCAACAGTTAATTCCATATAATCAAGTCATGCCCCAACATAAGTGTGAGTAAATAGTGGTTATGTGCTCAAATAATTAAGTTTAACATGGATAAGTACTCAAGTAAAACACATGTGATGGTGTTGTCTAATATTTTGGCTAAAAGTGTACTCAATTCAAACAAATATCATCATAGGTGGTAAGTCTTTCAAAGCTATACTAGATACAATTTTTCTAGGGTTTTCAAATTTTATTTTTTCAAATTAAAATAGTTTTACAAATTTGATAAGCAGTTGAAAAGTAAGAAATAAAGATCCTAAGTATCCTAATACTCACCCACCCAAAATAAAAATATTACATTGTCCCCAATGAAAAGCAAAAATAATTAAAATAAATGAGTAAAATATCAAAAACTCTTCGGGGTAGATATGAATTAATAGAAGAATTTAGCTCGTTCGGCTACCTAGCTGAAGTGGTGGGCCTCAAAAAGTTGACGACCCTTGATATCTGGGTGATGTTGTCAATCATCTCCAATCGACTCCTAAAATGTAACATTTGCTCGTGCACCTGATTGTATGCAAAAGTGACGATTCTTTGATCATGTCTCGTTCTGTCATCACTTTGCTAGAATCTATGTACCATGCTACTCAATCTTTGCAGCTCTCTCTGCATGTCTACCTACGTCCTCTACATCTTCAATGACATATTACGCACGATATCCACTGATCTACCAAGCTCCTCTTGAGTCACTTGGACCTGAGATAGTTGTCTACTATAGTTAGTCTCAACTTTAGGGACGAACTATGATGGTGGAGGTGTCTACTAAGATCATGTGCTCTCTCTGCTCTTCTTAGTTTGGCTTTTGAATTTTCAATTATCTTTGTGCTGATTGAGACATATGGATCAACAATTTCGTATGTTGGCAAAAGTAGTACCCCGGCTATCAAGCAAATCTCACTTATCAGGCATGGGAACATGATACTCCATTGGGGATCGATCAATGTTGCCAACCCCGTATAAATGTATAGATGTGGGATCCCAAGTCAATTTTCTACACTCTTGCCAGATGATAGAGCAGTCGACCCTTTCTTTATTAAACCTTATCCACTAGGACGTAGGATAGATGTTAGTACAAAAGAGGATGTGCAAGATTCTTAACTCGGAGTCAACTCGTTATGCATGAAATGAGATTTACGAAGTGGCCATGCAACATCTATGTCGTATAAAAATCGAGCTACCAATGCCATGTCTACCTCACTCGGTAGGGGCTCCACATGAGTATGGTATAAGTGTTATATCCTAGATCTAATCAATTTGGTAGTAAACACTTTAATATGATTATTTCATTTTTATTTAAGGCAGATCTGCTATTAATTGAATAAATATTCTACTAAGGGGTGTTTGATGCACATTTTTTGAGAAAATAATGCATTTTAAGATGTGACTTAATGAAAAAATATATGGTTAAAAAATAAGGAAAAGTTTTGGTTATGCGTGTAGTATTATTTTTTTGAAGAACGTGTGGTTAAAAATGAGTTTTGAAATAATAAATTTTGGTTTCGAAATAATAAATTTTGAGAAGAATGTGGATCAAACAAGGCCTAAATTAAATAATAGAATCCGCATATTCAAGTTTTTGTAATTAGTTAATCACGAGTTGTAATAGTGAGAAAAAATTACATATGATTGAATCTTAAATTATCTATGATCATAAGTAATAATGAGATACGAATATCATTATTACAATTAGATCAGCACGAGTGACATTTCTTACTTGTGAAGTGAGTAGCTGATTTTACAAGCTAAAATGTAGTAACATTTAAACAGACAGGTGAATGCTTTATTAGAAGAACAAAATATTGGAGACCCGTTGAGAGAATCCAACATGGATACTATCTGAATGTCAGTGGTTAATATCTAACGTTTAGTAGTGGAATTGGTTCTTCAACTTTAGGTCATCATAGTGCATTAAATGGGGGGTAGTAATACTTTGAGGATGTTGTGAATGATCAATAAAAGATTCATCACTCTTAGATAGCAAGAGATTATGATGTACATTTCATCCGTTACGTTGATAATGAAATCCTTAGCCAAGGTGAAACTCTTAGATAGCAAGAGATTATGATCTATATTTCATTTAGTTAAGTTAATAACAAAATCTTTGGCCAAGGTGAGCTCGTAAGTTAGAAAAGAGTTTTTGACTTGTATTGACTTAAGAATTGGATTAAAGATATGATTAATAATCGAGATTGACACAATTGATCAGATCATATTGACGAAGGGATTAAGTTTCATGGTAAAATAACAAGTTTAGTTTTGTCATTCCACGTGGCACTTTACGTCACATGTGTTGTCTTAACACATTGTTTGATGTCAATATGGAACAACGAGTGTGAATTGATGATAAATTAAAATGCGTATTTTAATTTATCGATTCTGATTAGATCAAAATAATAATTTGCGTAGTTAGAAATTATGAACAAGAACCTAGTGGGTCCTTAGAAGTCGTTGATAAGTGTTGGACATTTGTACAATTAATTAATTGTGTTACTTATTAATGGGTAAAATTAATTAATTATATTAATTAATGAATCAAGTCTAATTAATTAAACACTGGACCGAGTTAAGTTCAAGTGTCGGCCCAAGCCCACTTCGACTTCTATTAATAAACCGTTAGGGTTGAGAAAATAAACAACACAATTCATTATCTTACTAACCCAAGAAAAAGAAACCCTATTTATCTCACTCTTATTCCCTATGTGGATTTTCATTGGAGGCTGTACAATTGGACAACTGTAGTGTGTAGAGATTGTGATTGTTCGTGTTCCAGAATTAGTAAAAGAGTTTGCAGAATCAACTAAAGGTATAATTTTTGTTAAATTTCTTTTTAAACACAAAGTAGATCCTTGGTGAAAATTAAAATACTATTTAAATTCTGTTGTGCATGTTAAGTAAGTTTCCAATAGTGGTATCAAAGTTTACTTTGTGTTTGTTAGAAGTTGTTTTGAAAACTTATGATCAATCAATGGTTGATTATTTAAATTTCTTGTTTCTAACTTTTAAGAAAAATTAATTTTTCAAAAATATGTTTTTGATAAGGAAATTAATTTTGGTTTGAAAATTAGATTGGGAGGAGTCATTGGTGGCAAATGTCGCTATCGGTACTGGCAGTTCGCAATTATCGAACGCGTACAACACGATGCAAAAGTCGCTTTGGTAGCGATGATAGCGTTGTTCATCACTACAATGTCGGGCGCTGCTGCTTCATTAGCAGCAAGAAGGGCTGCTATCTGCACAGCGTACGACGCTGTTATAGAAGCAGTGACCAACCGCTATCTGCGGTAGCACGTGAAATTACAGGCCCCCGGTTGTAATATTATTTCTAGGGTCATATTGCAATTTTGAAAGTAAGGGCCTATTCGTAATTTGTAAAATTGAGGAGCATGTCATGCAATTTATGAAATGAGGGCCTATTTATAATTTTAAATTAGGCATCACTACACAGATGTAAAGTCAAGAGTTGACTTAAAAAGATGACAGGAGGTCATGAAATTCGAGATGAACTCGATGTTTGTAAACAATGTTTCAACATTGGTCAACCCACCTAATGGGGTAAAACTTATAGCCTGTAAATGAGTTTACAAGAAAGAAATTGAAATGGATGGAAACATCCATACATACAAAGTAAGGCTTTAGCAAAAAGATTACAAACAAAGATAAAGAGTTGATTTTGATGAAACCTTTTCATCTATTGCCATACTTAAGTCCATTCAGATTTTGCTTGCAATAGCTGCATACCATGACTATGAGTTATGGCAAATAGAAGTTAAAATTGCATTCCTTAATGGAAACTTGCAAGATGAAGTGTATGTGACACAACCCGAAAGTTTTGAATCCAGGGATGCTAGTGAGGTATACAAGCTTGATCGATCCATATAAGAATTAATGCAAGCCACTAAGAGCTAAAGTCTTCATTCTATTGAGACGATCAAGATGGTTTCATTTTATTAGAAATGAAGATAAATCGTGCATTGACAAGAAGATATTGTGGGCGTTGTTGTATTCCTCATATTATATTTAAATTACATATTATTAATAGGGAACTACGTTCCTATATTCCAATCGTTGAAACTATGATTGTCAAAGAATTTCTTCATGAAATATATGGGAGAAGCAACTTGATCTATAAAGATAGATTTAGAAGATTACTTGACTTATATCGAGAAGATGAATTCCAGTTAGACATGGATTATAACAAATCTCAATCAGGATATATGTTTACTCTTAATAATGAAGTGATTAGTTGGAAATATTTCAAACGAAAAATAACTGTTGATTCAATAACAGAAGCCTAATATATCACTGCTTCAAAAGCAGCAAAAGTTTGTAGTCTGGATCAAGAAGTTTTTTAATGAACTTTGAGGAGTTCCTTACATTATTGGTCACATATATCTGTATTGTGATAACAATGAAGCTATCACGCAAGCGGTGGAACTAGGTCTCATTAACGATCAAAACATATGTTAAGGCGGTATCATCTTATCGAAGAGGTAATTACAAAGAAATGACTTAAAGAACGAATGAGTTCTCACAATTGATAATATTGCAGATGCACTAACAAAGAGATGTCGCAGTATAAACATGATCATCATATAGACTGTTATGGTAAAAAATACACAAGTGATTAGATCTAGTACAAGTGGGAGTTTGTAAGTATTATGCCATATGTTCAATCGATTTAGGTATTAAACACTTTTAATATGTTTAATTCAATTTTTTATTTATGGCAGAGCTACTATTTAATTGAATTAATTTTTTTAAATTAAATAATTGAATCCGTAGATTCAAATCTTAGTAATATGTTAATCACGGGAGTAGTGATAGTGATAAACAGATTACAAATGACTGAATTTTAAATTTTCAATGGTCATAAGTAATAACGAGATACATATATTGTTATTATGGCTAGAACAACAAGTGTGGTATTTCTCACTTGTGAAGTGAGTAATTGATCTCACAAACTAAAATATAATGATATTTAATTGGACACATGAACATTTTGTTAAAAGAATGAAACATTGGAGACCCCTTGAGTATCAATTAATGTTCGGGTATGTCAAGAATCATATAAAAGTTGTGAATGATCAATAGATGATTCGTCACTCTTAAATAGTAAGATATTATGATCTGCATTTCATTTATTAAGTTAACAACGAAATCCTTGACAAATATGATTAATAATCGAGTTTGACATGCTTCCATATCTTGTAATTGATTGGATGATATTGACGAAAAAATTATAGTTTCACAATAAACAAACAAGTTTGATTTTGTCATACCACGTGACAATTTCCATCACATGTGTTGCCCGACACATTACTAGATGACAATCTGAGATGACAAGTGTGAATTAATGATAAATTAAAAATTTGTATTTTAATTTATCAATCCTCATCAGATTAAAATAATAATTTGCGTCGTTACATATCGTGAACCGGAACTTAATGAGTCACACATAAAAAAATTAAAAGAATGATATTACTAATTAACTAATTGATAAGTGTTAGACATTTGTGCAATTAATTAATTGAGTTGCTTATTAATGGGCCTAATTAATTAATTAATTAATTAGATTATTTAATGGACCAAGTTTAATTAATTAGATTAATAAACATTGGACCGGGTTAAGTTTAAGTGTCGGCCAAGCCCACTAAACTTCTATTAATAAGTTGTTAGGGTTGAGAAAATAAACAGCTCGATTCATTATCTTTCTAGCATAAGGAAAAAAAAACTCTAATTCTCTAATTCTTGTTCTCTGTGTAGATTTTCATTGAAGGTTGTACAACTGGACAATGTGCGGAGATTGTGAGTGTTCATGTTTCAAGAATAGTAAAGGAATTTGTAGAATCAATTAAATGTATAATTCTTATCACAACGTTTTTCTAAACACAAAGCACATCTTTGATGGGAATTAAAATATTGTTTGAATTTCGCTGTACTAGAGATGACAACGGGGTGGGGCGAGGCGAGGGCGGAGCACGTGCCTACCTCGTTTATTTTATTTTTTTTCCAAAAGTTCCATTTATTTTTTTTAATTTATAGTTAATTATTTTTTTTATTCTTCATGGGGTGGGTTCAGGGCGGGGGTGTCCCGTGACCTGAGGCGGGGCAACGATCCCCACCCCGTTGTTGCCCCGCCAACCCGTCAGGGCGGGTTTTTTTACACCTCAAGGCACGGCGAGGCGCGTCGGATTTTCTTGCCATCACTACGCTGTACATGTTAAGTAAATTCCCAATATGTGGTACAACTTGAATATCTGTCAATCATTGTTGGGCTAAACTGAATCCACTTTCGTCTCACCCATGTCTGATTTTTGTGGGAGGACTCTGGGATCAATTTCTACATTGAAGTTGGTGAAGAACTCCTTTGCCTCAAAGTTTTCCCTAGTTTCAACATTTATAAACCACAACATGTCCCTATTGTTAAGATTTTCTCCAACCCTTCGACGACGAGTTGATATTTTGCCTGCTCTGGATTTTCCTTTCTCTCAAGTTGTAGCTTTTCTCTTTGGTGGCATTGTTCCCAAATAGAAATAGAAGATAGAAACTATTAGAATAATATGCAACAAACATAAAATAGGATAAGGTAGGGAACACCCGAAAATTGTACTGTTATATGTCAATATGCATGAACCAAAGTGTAAAAACTCATTCCATGCTCGAGAAAATTGTCTTGACATAGGGTGTATTTAACGGATGAAAAAAAATAGCTTACATTCCCTAAACTAAATAGAAGAGGTATATTCGCATTTCGACCCAAAATCGACAACGGACTTTTACCACCGAAAAATGCGAAGAAAATTTAAACTTTTTTGAAAGATATTTGGACATATGAAAGACTATATGTTGGTCTTACTCATATTCAAAATTGAGGTCAAACGAAGGTTGTTTGGGGTAGACGGAGGAAAGGGACGAAGTCGGTGACATGAAGTGACTTATACCTAGCCATGTCAACATATTTTGCCCTAAGATTTGAAGGAATTGAGGTTTGAATCAAACCACAATTTCCACACATCACATAAACAAACCAATAAACAATAATCTACCTAAGCCCATACTCTCCATCATTCAATTGTATGAAATAAAAAAAAAAGTATCACATTGATGTAGAGAAATAAAAAATGAGATAAATCCCTTGAATTCCTTGGCTTAGAATGTGTGTTGGATGATGAAATCAATTGGTGAACAATTAAACTAAATGCTTATGGATTGATTAAGTGTTTTCTTAAGGAGTTTTGGGAGAGGGAGGTGAGACTGAAGGTGACCAAGTGTGTGAATTGTTGTTTTTTGGAGTGCCCCGTGTGTTTAAAGTGTCGTGTGTATTTTCTCTTTAAAACCCGTACTCTTCACTGGTTAAAAACTGGACGATCACTCAGTACATTACTTGTTTGGGAGCTCACCCAACTTTTCAACCTGGCAAGTGCCCAGTTTATCAGCCTTTTGATATAATAACACAAGTATATTCCTAATTATTTGTGTCATGTGTATATATATGTTTATGAATTAATGTCTATTATGAAATAGAAAAACTACCTAAATGTGATGAATTTGAAAGAGAACAAAACATGTAAATGCACATATTCAATATGTGCTCTTAAAACACTAATGAAATCCCTAAATCTACATGTAATGCAATAGTTAATCAAAATAAGTGGTAAGGGATTAAAAAAATGAGTTGGCTCCCATCAAGCACTCGATTTATAGTCTAGAGCTCAACTTTTGAGTGATTTACTTCGATATTACAAGATGAACGATGGACTTTTCTTTTGAGAATTCCCTGTTCCAATATGACTTTAATCGTTGCCCATTAATTTTGAATATTCATTTTCTTTCACGAGCGATCTAAATAGCCCCATATGGAAAAACCTGAGTAATTGTGTACGACTCCAACCACTTTGACCTTAACTTACCCGAAAAAAGCTTAAGTCGAGAATTTTATAGCAAGACTTGTTGCCCAACCTCAAACTTCCTTCTTTGAATATGCAAATCATGCCACTTTTTGGTTC